>BMAU01004221.1:0-34246 GCA_019973935.1 Trichonephila clavipes | reverse complement strand
TCCTCCAGTTGGACAGAACGGATTTTTCCGCCCTACTAGAGAGGCTTCGAAAATGGACTGCACGGATTTTCTGCCTTCAAGTAACGTTTTGAAAAGCGGATTAGCCGCACTTTTCTGAAATCCTTTCCCCCTTTTAAGGTTTAACATCTTGAAAGATAATGAGGGACGGAGGAAGCAACACAGCAGGAGTTTTATGGCTCGCAGGGAACCCCGTGTTTAGACCCCTCCCGCAATCGTAAAAATCGGGGAGAAATTTCTTTACAACCCAAGAAGTGTTTTGCTAGCTTGTATTTTAAAAGTTTCCAAAAGTCCCAACGCATAAGTAAAATATGTTACAATTCCCTTTGGTTTCATATTAATTTCAAACTGTAACAAGTTGGGGTGTAAATAGGCAATCTGCTATTTTATATAGCTAGACAAATTATATCTTTTAAGTATATTCTCTTCGCTTCATTTTTCTTATTCAAAGCTTTCAGTTTTTTAGAAACAGTTATTATTTTATTATAAGATACCGAAAAAATTAATAAACATCAAACTCTTTAAAATTTGGAACCTTTCAATTTTCCAACCACTAAAAATGAATAAATTTAAACTTCATCAAATCATTTGAAACATTTTCTACACTTTGATAAAATAATAACGAAAAAAAAAAAAAAATCTAATTAAGATTTATTAGTTTTTTTTTTTTTTTTTAGATTTCAAAGCCTAAGTGTTCAGGTAAGTTTAAATACAGTGCCTGGTTATATATTGTTAAAATACACTGAATTATATTTGAATTTTAAGTGCTTGAACTCAGTTTACATCAAAAGACAACATGAATGAAGATTTTCACACATTTTTTTATACTTGAATGTTTGAACAAATGGTAATCAAAAATATACGGAAACATTTACAGTAGACATTTATGCATATAATAAACATAAAAATCAATTTTAAATTGAGCTATTGAAAAACATTCTCCGAATTATATATTGTTCAAAAAATATCTATTTATACAAAATACCTCAACATTTATCTTTTTAAAGGCTAACTGAATAAGTAATTAAAATCTGATATTTTTTTTGAAATCTCGACCTTATATAAAGCTAGAAATTTTATGTTAGAAATCTATTTGAAATTTCGAAAAAATGCATCGCGCAGTTAAAAATTATTTACCATAAGTTTTAGCAATTGTTTAGTATAATAAAATTTATAAATTTTTATTATATAGCTTCTTTGGTATCTTTTAATATATTTTCGGCCGCGGTAGCCGAGTGGTATAGGTATCGGAACGTGGCTTGCTTTGTCACGAGTTCGAGCCAGTACCACTAAAGACCCGCCGTGTAGGGCAGCGATGCACGTTAAATCTGTCGAGAGCTGAAACGTCCTCCGTTGGTGTAGTGGGGTGTTAGGAGGGTGCCAACTCAGGTGTCGTCCACGTCACTTGACCATGGTTCAAAATTGCGTGGTCCGTCGCCAAAAGCCCTCGTGTAGCTGAACAGTGCGACGTTAATATTCAATCATTCATTTAATATATTTCGAAGATTTCATACAATTCGGTTGAAAACCGCATGCTAAGAGCAAAAAAATACTAAAAAAATTGATGAATATACAATTACAATAAATTCTTACATAGAGAAGCAAAACTGAGAAGCCAAAGCGTAGAATAAAAAATTTGAGTATATCTGAAGTAGTTTTCGAAATATTTATTTTAAAGTTTAGAAAATTTGTATGCGTTATGTTATACTTGATATCAATTAAATGGTTAAAATAATGTGTTAATATTAATCATGTAATCGTTTGATGACACATTCATATACTAATAAAAATATCATGGTCATTGATGCGAATGTCAAGAATTTTATGTAATTTTAAATTCAGACATTAAAGATATTGATGAAAAAATATAAACGACCATCTAATATACACAAAATGCAGTCTGCTATAAAATGATCTTGACAAACAAAATCCGGCATTTTTCGCTTACTATGGCAGAGCCGGCTCAGTCAGCGATCTGGAAAAACAGAGAGAGAACCGCGGTTTTGATGGATGCCGCTCTAGCTTTAAAGCTCCCAGGAAAATTATATATATATATATAAATTACAAATGCAAAAATAAATCTTGTAATTTTCCATACATTTTTATAACAACGAATTGTGGAATTGGCTTCCAATACATTGTTGTGTTTGACAATATCTAAGGTAACCAACCCTACTTTAGATAGATTTGTACTACTTTTCGTAACCGTATTCCTTTTTAAAATTAATTCGTGCAGCCGAAATACACCTTTTTAAATTTAAAAATTTATGTTAACTATAACGGTTAATTTTAATTTATGCAACTTGTGAAATGTTCATAATTAACCATTTCCGTCTAAACAGTTTACATGAAAAAAAAAAGTTTGGACTCCTTCATTCATTAGGGATTTATATAAGATTCTAACATTAAATTTTATTTTTCACCGAATAGGATTGAGTGAAAGTGTATAGTGCTTCCACACCACAGGTCTGGGGTTCTATTAACGGGCTGCGCAAGGTCGACTCTCGCCTTTCATCCCCGCTACATTGGGTCGATAAATGAGTACCAAGCTTGCTTCGGTCTTAAACACTGAAGGTCTCTCTTCAGACAGACCACCAAATCGGGACATCTGTTCATGCACCTCAGCGTCCAATGGTCACGTGTATTATGATGGGCACAGTAGTTCCTGGCCCTCATGGATTGTTGTGCTTCTGAGTTTGAGTCTTAAGTTTGAGGATTACCCTCACTTTGGGATACCCCTTAGATAAACATGTATTTCCACCCATTTGCAATTAAACATTTTTCTTTCAATTACGTTTATTTCAGAAGGAAGTTTGATTTTTTCAAATGTATTTGCTTAATAACATGTATATTTGTGTATTATATTAAAAATTTGATCAGTCCAAAATTACATGTTTTTAGCTCCTCTAAAAGCTTTTAGATTTTACAACTGATCTTACAATCCATATACGTTTTATAGTAGTATATTTAAAATGATAAGGACATTTTTACGACTGTGTGAGCTGTTATGCCTCGTTTATAAATATAAAAAAATTGCATTCAGCTACAGTTTTTAAAATGTACAGAAATAAGTGGAGCAACAGGATACTTACATATTATGAATATTTTGACTGCAGTAAGATATATTTATATTTCAGTTTCTTTTACAATTTTAATAGAAGTTGTGCCATTTTGCGAATAGTTTGATATTGAGTATAAACCATAGGCTGTTTAATATTGTAAAGTGTTTTACTTTGATAACAGCACACATTAAAAATAAGGTCTCATTTGCAGTTATATGATCAGCTTCAGTGACATTTAAATTTTCAAAAAATAGTCTACACGTACGAAAACATTCTTTTTCACAACCGCACACCACATCTCTCTCTCTCTCATACTATATCTTCCCTACAGCAGAAATATTTTGTGTATACTGAAAAATTTAATACAGGATACATTTCCAAGTGTTAAATTTGTTTTTAAAATTTGGTATGAATACATTGTGAAACTGTCGGTTAACTTCACTGAACAAAATTGTTTTTAAGTGTACTGTTTTGAAAGACAAGATTAATTAGGAGAACTTTTTCTCACAATAGAATTTGTAATGACTGAATTGTGGGAAAATGTAGTTATCGATGTGTTACATTTTTCCTTGTAATAAAAAGAAAATAGAAAGATAAGAAATCGAACTTGAGTAGAAAATGGGTTAGAACTGCTGTCATGCGCATTTGAAGAAGTATATCCCCCATTAAAATTAAAAATTATTGACTGAATGTGTGTTATGTCCATCACAAATGCCGATGTAGAAAAGGAATTTTTATTTAATACAAGAAGTTCGAAAAGAGAACACTAGGGAAGGAAAATTTAAATTTTTCGAAAAATATTCAGTTAACATAAAAAATATCTTTTATATGTTTTTAATTAAAAATAAATTAAAAGTATTGAAATCCTTTTATGCTATTTTAAATTAAAAGATATAACTGAATAGAGAAAGATTGGTTTTATTTCATAATTATAATCATTGTATGTAATATTTATTGTAAGTTATTGTTTAAAAATGAGATATAGGGCCTTTGCTCTTTTACCTCATTACTTTTTTAAAAAAAAACAGGAAAGTGAGCGCGTTTTTCTTTACTCTCATATTCAAAAATGAATACAGGATGCTTTTTTTCTGGTTCAAATCAAACAGTAATACCAAATATATATATATATATATATATATATATATATATATATAATATTTTTTTAAAAAATGACAGAAAAATAAATTTTCTTTGAAAATATAATTATTTTCAACTTCTTTCAACATACTATTTATTTCATTTTTCCTCTTTTTTTTACCTTTCATTTCGTTTTTAATTTTTACTGTGACTGAACATATAGGAGAAAGAAACACCGATCTTTTTTCAAAAGAATTGACAATCAGATATCTACGCTCAAAGAAGATTGCCCAACAACTTGACAGCTAGCTGTAAACGATTGGGTTCGCGGTTCTTACTGCTTTCAAAAAGCGACCGAACTGGGTCAAAATTTTCCCCCGTTCGACCACCCAAGTTCTAAAAAGGGGAAAGGAAAAAAATCCCCATTGCATTTTTGAATAAATAAGGAGTTAAACTTTTTCGGAATACTTTTCAGGGAGGAAGAATTGAGAATTAGGGGGTTAAAGGGTGAAAAATCAATTTCTCCATCCAACAATTTTTTGCGCTTTGTTCTAAGCCGCACTCGATTTCAGTAGCATTAAAGCTAGAAAATTAATTCGACTTAGATTCAAGTGAATACAGTAATCTACTTTAAATCCTCATTATGTAAAATGGTACTGAGAAGTTAGTAAAGAGTGTTTTTTTCAGATATAGAAGTTTAAGTTGGCATTACTTTCCAAGATGGCGAACGGATTTAACAGCCGTCAAATGATTTAATTTCTCCAGTTTGGTTTGGCAATTCATCTGTGAATAGACTCACGCCTGAACAACGCTTTCAAATTGTGCAATTTTATTTCGAAAATAATAGTTATGTGCGGAATATATCGCGCCTAAGTCCATTTTATCGTCGACAAAATCATCATCAGGAGCAGTAAATTCGATTAACCATGGAACGTTTTCGCACCACTTTTACTCTAATTGATAACTCGCATCCCCAGAGACGCCGTACGATGCGTACAGAAGAAGCTATTGCCACTGGTAGAGCGTAACATTGAGGAAGACCCGAATGAGTCCATCCGCCATCCGAGCACAGGATATGGATCTGTCCATCCACTTTATGGAAGATTTTGCTGAAGGATCTTGGTTTGTGTGCTTACAAAATCCAACTTGAAGGAGAGAATTAAAAACCAAACGATCATCAAGCAAGGCGTAGATTCGTCGAATGGGCCTGGCAACGAGATTTCTCCGTTGTTCCCGATTTTCTCGGCGAATTTTGTTTAGCGATGAAGCGCACTTCTTGGTTGAATGCCCGTCAACAAACAAAACTGCCGCATTTAAGAGTGAAGCTAATCCACAAGTGTATGTCAAAACACCGTTACATCCAGAAAAACTGACTGTTTGGTGCGCTTTTGGGGCAAGGTGGAATCCTTCTTCAAAAACGATGAAGGCAACAACGCGCAGTCAATGGTGATCGGTATAGAGCCATGATTAATAACTTTTTCATTCCTGAATTCAACAATCACTGATGTCCAGGAGCTGTGGATTTCCATCAAGACGGCGCAACATGTCACACAGCTCGTGCCACAATCGATTTATTGAAAGACACGTTTGCGACTCTGCCTAATTTCACGTTTTGGACCTGTGAATTGGCCTCCAAGATCTTGTGATTTAACACCACTAGAACTATTTTTTTGTGGGCTATGTGAAGTCAACCCCTATGTAAAACCCCTTATTTTGCTCCGAACGAAAACCGGAACTGAACCAGAAAACATCAGCTTATTTCGGTTCCATATATTTTCAGTCATTTGTTACTGTAACCAACTTAGCAAATTTTCTAATTTAGCGTCGACCATGTAATTATAATCATTACATGTACAGAGTGTTTTTTTTTTCAGGTATAGAAGTTTAAGTTGACATTACTTTCCAAGATGGCGACCGATTTAATAGCTGTCAAGTGATTTATTCTCAGTTGGTTTGGCAATTTATCATGAATAGACTCACGCCTGAACAACGCTTTCAAATTGTGCAATTTTATTTCGAAAATAATTGCCGTTGATTTTCATAAGCGAATTTTGTTTAGGGATGAAGCGCACTTCTGGTTCAATGGCTACGTCAACAAACAACACTGCCGCATTTAGAGGAAGCTAATCCATAAAGATTAAATTCTTCTTCTGTGTAAACCTGTTATTTGTATGTAAACATTTCGAGGTAAACGGAACGTTACGACACCATTATACATAATTGACATAATTTCACTGAATTACGTTGAAACCAATTTCTTTAGGATATTGTTAGGTTGTTCTTAGGGAATAAATGCCACTGATATTGGTGAAACAAGTTGGTGCATATGAAATATCGTGAATCTTTAACACACTGCTGGCTGCTGACACAAAATGCCATACCCTGAAGGACATCATGCGTTGGTGGTGACAAAATATGCAAATCATAAGCACTTTTGTGAAGACGCACATCACGGGTGACTGTAGCGCCACCCGCCAGCCTTTTTGTTGATATATAAGGGAGAACAGATTATGATTTGAAGTGAGGCAATTGATTTTCATTGCGTTTTTCTTTTTGCGAGGCATAGGTGCGTTTACCCATGTCCCGTGGGAGTCTATCGAGTGAATCTATCCGAGGGAAGAATAGTAACCTATAGTGATTGCATCCCACCCACCTTATGGGCATTACTGCCCATGATGACAGGTGAATTATGCGCATAGTATTGATGATCGCGCAGCCACGGCTACGAACCATAGTACAACTGATTCAGTCTGTTAAGCATCATTCGGTGTCTGCTCTATTACCATTAGACGCCAGTTTTCAGCAGAGTGGAATGTCGACAAAAGTTGTCCATTGTCATTTACCCTTGACTGGAAACCACAAAAGCGTTTATTCGTCGCCAATGGTGCGTTTACGGACATGAACGGCAGTGTGTTTACTAATGAACTCCACTGCTGCCTTAAACATCAGCCATGGTTTGGTTTCGAGTTTGGAGACCCCGTGGTGCGAGGCTGCTCAACTGCTGTGCTATGCATCGCCACACACTGGTCCTGCAGCAGATATAAAAGCTTTGAGAATGATATTGGATTTCACTGCGGCAGCATCCCACTTTACGCATTGTCGTTTTGCCGGAACCGCTGAGGTACCTCTCAGGTGCCAAGCCCGTGGTCCGTTCATACATTCAGTGCTTTACCATCAGCTATATTCCAACAGAATAATGCGTGACCTCATGTGGTGCATGAAATATCCAAGAGTAATTATTGCTGATAAGATTGAATTGCTTCCCTTGCCTGCTTGTTCTCCTGAACTATCACCAATCGATAACCCAGGGTCCATGCTTGCACTACGATTGACCCGGGATACATCACACAGTGCTGCAACAATCCACTGGCAATATCTTTATACAGCATAGACTCGTCTCGCTGATACATCCAAAGCTTCTTTGATTCTATGTCGAGGTAGTATATTAGGGTTATAGTAAACAATAATAGCTACACTAATTATTGATTTTGTCATCATCCCCATGTCGCCAAGACGCTATAATTTTAATCATTTGACATTTGTACCACATACAAACAAATTCTCATTGTGATATCTCTGGTGTTTCTGGTCTTGCATTTTGTGTGGGTCAGCAGTGTGAATTATTATATATGTATGTGTGGGCCATGCAGTTCTCTACCACTCAACTCCAGCGAGTGAACGAGAGAAGAAGATCACAGACGAAAATTATTGAAGGAGAATTCGAACGAAGGGATCCGAGTGTGGATTCCGAGTATATTGCATTTTAAGTGGTTATATATAATCTCTCTCTCTCTCTCTCTCTCTCTATATATATATATAATAAATCGGCGAAGCTAAAAAATGGAGTGTTTCTTTTAATTTTATCCGACATTTTAAGTGAGAAAATATATAAGAATTGTCATTGTTCGTTGCTAGTTTTATTTAAAATGTTAATTTTGTATTTTTTACATATTTGTATTGGGAAATTATAAGGTAGTGGCCCATTTTTTAAGTGGTTTTTGATTATATTTTTTAATGTATACATCGTTTATAACCAGCCATCTAAATATTAACTACTGGTGTTTTCATTTTTTTCAGCATAATCCTGACTGAAAGAAGCTAAAAATGGTTTAGTGGAAGAAGCTCATTTAACAAAAAAGAGCTATTGCCAATGAGGGCCGTAATTGTCAATCCATCTTCTATCGTTCCTACAAAACTGTTGGATTTTTCAGCAAGTTTTGATTAGAAGTTGATTTGTATATATTATTAAAATTTGTTATATAAATATCGAACTATATGTTGTCAGCATGAATTTTTGTGCGTGTGTGTTTGCATTATACAGAAGCACCTTGTGTTCCAAAATAATACTAGCATGGAGTTTAGTTTAGGTGTGTAATACACAAAGAATTTAAAAATTAAAAAAATAAATAAATAGGAATAGTTCAATGTGTGGAAATGATTTAAATAATCATCCAGAAGATAAAAAACAAACCAAATGTCAAAAAGCAAACAAACTTTTACAAAATTCACCTTAATCCCCTTTCATGCGCTGAATTTTTGATAAAAATAATGCACTAAAGGGAAAAAAATTCCAAATATTTTAGATGGATCTTAAGAAACTATAATTATTGAGAAAAGCTAGTACATAATAATAAATAATACTATTTCAAATAAAGGGTGTCCAGGGGTTTTAAAAAAAAATAGGTGGTACATATTATGTACCATTGCTTCCTTCAAGCAAGGTGATAGTTCTGGAAACACATGATTTTTCCTCCCTAGCACAGTGTAGCTTTAGCTTCAGTTATTTTATAGTTGGAAAATAAATAAATACACTTCATCTTATACTGTTATTCATCCTATAAATTAAAATTTAGTTTCTTCCTAACCGTATGTTGTAAGCTTGTTTTTAGTTTAGTCCTGATTTACTTAATGTTGGTTTTAAAATATCAAATATTCTTTTCTATACATTATTTTATTTTACCTAGTTTTTATTTAGTCAACATATATAATAAGCGTATTAATAGTATTTATTTTTTCCCTGATCACGAGTGATAGCCTCATTCAGGATGTTTGTATAGTTTTGTATGTACTATTATTTAATAAAATAATATTAATATTTTTAAAAATATAACTAATAGAGGGACCCGACAGACGTTGTCCTGTACACACATCTTAAACGCCAAAATAAAAGATTTCTTGAATATTCGATACCGCGATCGTAATGCAGTCTGCCGGATCCAATGTAAAACATTCCTTGCAAGATCAACAATTTATAAAAAAATTAATTAACAAATATTTCTAAACCGAATTATAAATCTAAACTATATTTTCCTGAGTCCACTGAACAGACAAAAAAAAATTTTCATCAAATCAGGATCCAGCCGTTCAGATAGAGTCTAAAGCATGCACACGCACAGAAGAATTACACATATAAAGATTATTTGAAAAGATATTAAATTAAAAACGCTAAAAAAGCGTGAATCGTCTGCATTTTCGTAACAATAAAGACCGCTTGGCTGTAGGTCATTTAGAAAATCAATTTTCGACGCCAACTTACGTCTTTTCAATTCCTACTATTAGCCCACGATCTCATACATATTTTATTTGTTTTGTTATTTATTTATCGTGGTGGAATTTTCAATCGTTAATAAAAATACATTTTAAAGCACTCAATTGAGCTGAAATATAATGTACATGACTATTTTGGATGACAATACAATAATTCAATTATAATTAATAAAAATTAATTGATTAAAACTAATTATTTAAAAATTACAAATACAGCCACGTTGGCGATACTTTTGGCGACTTATGTCAACATTTGAAAAGGTTTTTTCTCACGTGTTAAAGCATTCAGTTGAAAGGAAATTTTATATACACGATTGTTTTGGATGACAATAGAATATTTTAATGATAATTGATAAAAATTAATTACCACTTAATGTTGTGATTCTGTCATATGTATATACATATTTATATTAATTGCAACTATTTAATAAAAAGTAGCTAAAATAAATTTTTTCTTGGTTGATCTAAGTAGGAATTGATTTTAATTTTTTTATATTACTTGTTTATAACAATAGGGTTGTTACAACAACGCAAGTGAATGTTGAGTTGTATTTTTGAATGTTTTTATTAATATCTTTTTAACTAATTACGATATTGGACTGAATTCTGAATCTAAACCATTTTCGAATTTACTTGAACCCACACAAAAAATTTCATCGAAATCGGTCCATCTGTTTAGGAGGAGTTTAGTGACAAACACATGCACAGAAGATTTTTATATATAAAGATATACAACAAATCTATCTGGCACAATAAACATGTCCATTATTGTGAAAAAATAAGCCGAATGCATTATGTTTTTGTAAAGAAGATGACCTTCAAAAGCGGGGTGGTACATTTTTTGTGGACTCTCATACTTTCATAATAGCAATGCACATGCGAGGTACTAATTATCGTAATATTGACATTTAGTTACATAATATATGTACTTACCTTATTTGTACCAAATATCACAAGAATAAATTTCATTTACACTTTAAAAATACGCAACACAGTCACTTCCAAAAAATACCACTCAACAGACTCGCAGCTGATCAAAGATGAACTACTTACAAAATTACTGCACTGCAATTAGCTTCTGACATCTGTTGGAAACTTAATATTAACCGCTAAGCAGTTGACCTCTGTAGGTAAGGGGTTTAGAGAATGTACCATCTAGTATCAGTTTTGTACCACTACACACAAAAACGAAGAATTGGGATAGCAATATTATATGTACCACCAAGAATGAAAGAGTTATCAGTGTACATCCGTGGTTAATCTACAGTGTATAATTGATCGCGAAATGATGGCCCGTTACGTAAAGTTAAGTCAGTGTTGTCCCTTTGTATAATATATATATATATATATATAGCACATATATATACTATAATAAAATAAAAGTGAAGAAGTGCTTAAACCCACTGTGCTAAAGAAGGAAAAATTGAATTCACCATATTAATAAATAAATGTAGATACAAAAGTCTTTGACCAAACTGGAGACCTATTATGTCTATGACTCAAAGCTGTCGTTGGAATTAGCCAGATTTAAGGTTAGCAATGTTTATAGACCCAACCCCCTGCACAAAGCAGAAGTTTTCTGACATAATAGAATATATATATATATATATATATATATATATATATATATATATATATATATATAAAATACTGATATATCAGGAATAATATATTGGGATATTGCAGACTACCAGTTTTTTATAACACCCTTGTTGTTGGTTAAATAACAGTAGTAATAGCAGGTCCCCAGTGAGAACAATAGAAGGGGCGTGTCACCTGTCAATCAAACTCCCCCGCCCACGGAGCCATCGTCCAATAGGAGGGGTTTCTCCTCCCCCTCTCAACCTGTTAGATAAGGAGGGAGGACCAATCCCCCTCTCGCCACGTGTAACAACCCCTCGCACCACGTGTAACAATAGGGTTCCTTGAGAAGAGTTTAGGGGTATACTGCTTCTTCTCTGATAAGTGTTGAGGGGTATACAGCTGCCTGCAGTTTTCTGATTGGATGTCGATATGACGTAGATGCCCCCTTCTCATCGTGTAAGATGCACGTGGAAAGTAAGATGCACGTGTCTTTCATCCGTGTGCAGTCTTGTCAGAACAGGGGATGACTTGAATGTGAGTCAGTACGGAGTTGAGGGATACTCAGCTTCTGGGAGGGGTGTGAGCATAAAGTGGAGTTGTACACGACTGCTTGAAATATTCTGATTGGTTGGAAATAAAACCTGCGAGCACTGTGAGAGGCTGAAACAAAGTATGACGTATGATAACTTCGTAATATATTCCCACACTTCGCTAAAATATTTCATTTTCTACTGTGACACGCTTGTGATTTGCTCTCGTAAAAATAGTTGTGATCTACTCTCTCTCGTTTTTATTTTTTGAAAATAGTGAAGTCTGTTATCCTGATATTGGGAAGTTTTAATATGGAATCAACTATGCGAGCTACTAATGAAGTAAGTGTACTTTTTTGTGTATATATAATTACTGATACATATGTGAATTGTACTTTTAATAAAAATAAAATAATTGAAATTAGTTAAGGTTGTATAATGAAAATGTTTTTGATGGATGCTGAGATTTGTCTTTTCCTTATCCACGTGTTTTGATCAAAAATAAAAAGTAAATTATAATATATATATATATATATATATATATATATATATATATTTATTTCCTTATCATTTTTATTACTTTTTGTAAAAATATTTATTTCTACATGAAGCATTGAGAAGCAATATCCATTTTACATAAAAAAGTTTTGAAAATATTCATTTTTGTAATAAAAATAGTTAAAATAAAATGAAATAAAAGACTTTTCTTTTATATTAGCTTCGGGGGGAAAAACAACAACTAAAATTATAGTTTACTTTGTAATATTTGTAATAAAAACTTTTATGTAATAAGACTTCCATTACAGTTTTTCCCCTTTTTTTGTGCTTTTAATTAAAAGGAAATAATAAATAAATAAAATATAGAATCTAGACAAGATTGTATAATGAAAAATGTTTTTGATACAAGCTGAAATTTGCTTTTTCCTTAACCACGTGCTTTGTTCAAAATAAAATATTTTCATTTAATCTAAATGAACATTGACAAGCAATATTCATTTTACATAATATTTTTTAAAAGAATCATTTGTAATAAAAATAGGCTTGGTTAAAAAACAAAATAACAAGAAAAATATTTTTATTTATACTACCTTGGAATGAAAAAACAACAAACTATTTTATATGCATCATATTTTGTAATGAAACTTTTATGTAATGATTCTTCAATGACGTGTTTTTTCAATGTTTTCTTTTTTTTTAAAAAAAAAAGAGCAAATATTTCATTCCTTGTATTACTTATATTTAAATAAATCAGATTTTGTGAATCTTTTTATTTTTATTTTCCAACTAATAATATTATGTATTTTGTGTAGATTTTGTTTGAAGATGAAGATATGCCTTTTATTGAGGGCGATGACGAAGTAAGTTTGAATATGTATTTATTATTATTATTTTTTTATTCTTTTGGTGAGTTGGATTAACTTATATATATATATATATTCTGTTGTTTAAGCTTCTGGGTGAATGCACTCAGGCCTTTTTAGAAGCATCACAAGAATGTAAAGATTTACTATCTCAATTAGGAAATGGATTAGAGGTATTATTCAATAAAATATTTTTTTCCGCTCTAAAAAATAGCAATTAAATTTTTTCCGACGTTTTTTTTTTACTGGAAAAAAATAATGTTAGAACATTTTTTCCCCTTAATAATAAAAGTAAATGCCGCTGCCCCGTCAAGATCGGACTTTTGGACTCCGTTAGAAACTGATGGAAACTGCAATGTAAATTTAGTATTACTATTATGAATGTGTTAACTTTTGTTTCAATATTTTTACATTAATTTTTTATTGTTTTTTTTCATAGTTGGATTCAGCCTTCCGTATCATCGAAAGATGTCGCAGACCAAATAAAAAATTCAACAGCGAGGAAGTGATCTTTCAGGTTTTACTAGATCCTGATTGCTGGCTTAATAACGGATCAGCCACTATTGGTCAAACGAGCGATGCAATTCGAACACTCTTCGAATCATTGCTTCGGAGAGTGACTAGTAGCTTGGAACCTACGGACTTGATAAGAGCAATAATTTTTTCAGAACACCTCGACAGACCCATCTCTACGCATTTAATGCTCGTTTCGGAAATGAGCGTAGAAAAAATAATGGCATGTGCCACTAAAGTTCTACAATCGAAATCCGAGGTGCGTCTTGATGAAGGTTTTAATATTGAGATAATTACCATTCGTCGACCCGTAGGTTCCGGTAAACGCAACAGGAGAGTGTTAATCCCATCTATCGATCGATTAAGAAAAAATCCATACGGTGCGTGACCGAGGAGGATTTGAATATTTGCTGTGCTAAAGCAATTATTCTTGCTATTGCAGAAGTTGAAAAAGATGCAGACTTAAGGTCTTTGAGGAAAAAAGATTGTTGTCTCCTTCAAAGACGTGCAATAGCATTGCATCAGAAAACTGGTGTACCACAAGGACCTTGTGGATTTGAAGAAATTGCTTTGTTCGAACAATACTTAAAAATACAAGTTATTGTTGTTTCAACTACGGCTTTAAATCAGGTACAATGTTTTTAAAAAACATTTTTTTAACTGCCTCCAATAAAATGATTTATATATATTTCCGCTATTTTTTCCTACGTGTGTTACAAGGGACCTGTTCGGGAGGATCGCCGTATTTATTTATGGCACCATGACAACCATTTTGATGTTATCACCTATCCTAAAGGTTTTTATGGGTCAAATTTTTTTTTTTTGTGAAGAATGCTTCAAACCATTTGATCACATAGAAAATCACCACTGCACTACGATTTGTCATGTATGTCGTAGTCCTTCGTGCCAAATTGGGAAAGCAAACGATGCTCTGACTGCGATCGGAACACGCGTTCTGATTTCTGTTTTTCAAGGCGCATAAGGAAAATGGACTTTGTGATAAAGTAACTAATATCTCTAATAAATGCACTATTGTTTTTTTGTTGAATTTTTTTTTCTATTTTTTCTGAAATATGAACACTCTGATTTTTATAGCTGTATCAATGTAGGAAATGCTGCAAAGTTATCCTAAGAAAAGTCTGCTCTAAAAGTCAACATCGATGTGAGGAAAGAGATGCCCCCAGCTGCAAGAAGACTGTTTCCGAAAGCCATATGTGCTACCTTCAGAAAGAATCTGCGAAGAAGTGCAATGAAAAACGTATATTCTTCGATTTTGAGACAGACCAAACAACTGGAGAGCACGTTGTGAATTTTGCTGTAGCACAGTACCTCGATGGCACTGAATTTGTCTGTGAAGGCTACGATGCAATTGATACATTTTTGCAAATATCTCTTTTCTCCACAGCATAAAGGGATTCACGGCAATAGCACACAACATGAAAGGGTTCGATGGACAGTTTATTCTTCGATGGATGTTGGAACAAGGTCAATGCCCTCGAGTCATTCCCAATGGCTCAAAGATAATGTGTATAACATTATCTGCATTAAGTATAAGAATCATAGATTCGTTCAACTTTTTTCCTATGCCCCTTTCTAAACTCCCAAAAACATTTGGTTTGGAAGAGCTGGCTAAGGGGTATTTTCCACATCTATTTAACTGTCCCTTCAAACCAAAGTTATGTCGGATCGTTTTCCGGACTCTGATTTATTTTCTCCATCGTCTATGTCAACTGGCGACAGAGAAAATTTTTTCTTTGGTATAACTGTCAAAAAAATAATACTTTTGACTTCAAAAACGAGATGCTGAAATACTGCAGGTAAGCAAAATAATAATAATAATAATAATTAAATGAAATGAATGAAAAAAAACCCTTTTTTATAGTTACTTATAAAAATACACACAAATATATATATATATATATATATATATATATTTCTTCTTTGTAGGTCAGATGTTGACATATTAAGACGATGCTGTAAAATTTTCAGAGTGTGACTGGCGTGGATCCATTTACATATGTGACTATTGCATCGGCTTGTATGGCAGTATATAGATCTGGCCATATAAAGCCGAAGACGATTGCAATGATCCCTGTTCAAGGATATTGCAATTCCACCAATTTCAGTCGGGATAGTATTCGATGGTTAGACTTCTTTGCCCATACGGAAGGCCATCGAATACTTCACGCTCTGAATGGGACAGGTGAACCAAAAATTGCAGGATATAGTGTGGATGGTTTCTGTAAAGAAACGAATACTGTATACCAGTATCAAGTGAGTTATTATTTTTGTTGCATTTTTTTTAAAAAAAAGTGATACAGGAAGTTTTTAAAATTCCCTTTTCTTTCAGGGATGCTTTCACCATGGCTGTGAAATTTGTTATGATGGAGATTTAATACACCCCTTGACTGGTACTACAATGAGAAGCCTGCGTCAAAAGAAAGAAGGTGTTATAGATACGTTGCGACAGAGAGGATATAATATCATCCAAATGTTGGAGCACGATTTTTGTACATCTAAAGAAAACGGAGAAATTCAAGAATTCCATCTGCAGCACGAGGTCACAGACCGACTGAATCCTAGGGATGCATTTTTGGTGGAAGGACCAATGGAATTCAGCTTTTCTATGAAGGATGTGCGAAATACATTGATTTCACCAGTTTGTATCCTTGGGTTAACAAATACTGTGAATATCCTGTTGGCTATCCCGAAATAATAACGGAGGATTTTCGGGATATTGACAGCTATTTTGGTCTGGTGAAATGCAAAGTATTTCCCCTAAAAAGCTATTCCTAAGCTATTCCTAAAAAAACAGTTTTCTAAACGGTTATTTTAGAATAACTTTCTTTTTCTTTTGCTCTCACGATCCTAATCTTTGCACCTAATGAAAGGTATAATGATTCTGATCAGTTTGATGTATTATAGGATTCAGTGGCGTGATAAGTTCTGTTTTTATGCGTTGAAAAGAATGAAAAAAAAACAGTTTTCGAAACCGTTATTTTTAGAATAACTTTCTTTTTCTTTTGCTCTCACGATCCTAATCTTTGCACCTAATGAAAGGTATAATGATTCTGATCAGTTTGATGTATTATAGGATTCAGTGGCGTGATAAGTTCTGTTTTTATATACGTTGAAGCAAAATGAAAAAAAAACAGTTTTTTAAACCGTTATTTTAGAATAACTTTCTTTTTCTTTTGCTCTCACGATCCTAAACTTTGCACCTAATGAAAGGTATAATGATTCTGAACACTTTGATGTATTATAGGATTCAGTGGCGTGATAAGTTAATTTTTATGCGTTGAAGCAAAATGAAAAAAAACAGTTTTCGAAACCGTTATTTTAGAATAACTTTCTTTTTCTTTTGCTCTCACGATCCTAGTCTTTGCATGGAATGGAAGAGATTAAAAAACTGAACAGTTCGGTATATGCTTCGAAGAAATCGGTCGGTAACTTTTTTTCTTTATTCTTGAATAAAAAAAAAAAGGCCGCAATTTTTTTTCAAAGTCCCCCATTTTAAAACCTTAATCCGGTAATAACTTCCGTCTTAATGCACCTAGAATAAAACTTATTATATCGGCAGAAAGCCCTTTTGATTCTACACATTTCGGTATATTACACGATTCAGTGGCGTGACGAGTTTGTTTTTTATACGCTGTAAAAAACACCCCGTGTTACCATTTCGATGTAATGGTAAACTGATGTTTCCTCTCTGTCGTACCTTAATCAAAAGACTTGTAGCCATATGGAGGAAGAACGGTCCATCACAGGAACGTGGGTGACTGAAGAGGTAAAGAAAGCAAGAGAAAAGGGATACAAAATTGTAAAGGTAATTAAGGAAAAACATTTGTAAAAAAAAAGTTGTTGTTGTTTTTTATAAATATATTTATATATTCTTTTTTTTTCAGATTTATGAAGTATACCATTTTCAGTCGTCCTCAAATGATCTCTTCCGTTCCTACATCGATTTATTTTTAAAAATAAAACAAGAAGCTTCTGGTTATCCGAAGGGGTGTTTAACTGATCATCACAAAAATCAGAATATATCATATCATATTCTGAAAAGGAAAATATTTCTTTAGATAAGAATTCCATCAATGTAAATTTAGGCCGGCGTAGTGTAGCAAAATTAGCTTTAAACAGCTTTTGGGGAAGGTATATATAAATCTATTATTTTGGCAAAATATTACAAAAAAAAAAAAAAAAAAGTAAATAAAGTTATTTTATTATTTTTATGCATTATTCATTTTCTCTTTTTCCAGATGGGGTATGAATCTGAACAAAAATAAATTGACTTTTGTGTCAACGGTTCATGACTTTAATAAAATGTTGATGGACAAAACAAAAGACGTATGTATATTTATATATATATATATATATATATATATATATATATATATATATATATATATATATTTGAGGAGAATATACATTTTTAAAAGAAAAAAAATCCTTATATTTCATAAAATATCAGTACTCAATTTTGTTTTATTTCCCCCACCCCTTAGATAAAAGATGTGTTTCTACCCACTCCTGAAATAGCAGCATTTCAATGGACTCAAAGTAACGATTTTGTTACACAAGACAGTTCCACTAATATTTTTATTGCTGCGTTCACGACTTGCCATGCTCGCCTAAAACTTTACAGTGAAATTGAAAAATTAAATGCGTCAGTTTTGTATTTTGATACGGACTCACAATTATTTACAAAAGTGATGGAATGAATGATCCACCCCTCGGTAACTTTTTAGGAGAATTTACTGATGAGTTAAATGGAGGGACTATAACTTCTTTTGTAACTGGTAAGGAAAGAAAGTTTTTTTTTTTTTTAAGAAAAAAAAAAAGTTTTGTTTTTTAAAAAAAAAAATAATAACTTATGTATATTATAGGAGGACCTAAGAACTATGCGTACAAATTGTCGGATGGCTCTGAAGTATGTAAAATTAGAGGATTTACTCTCAATTTTCAGAATAGTTTAGTCTTAAACTATGAATCGGTAAAGGAGCTTGTTTCAAGTATGGATGCATCTCGATTCATGACCATTACGAATCCGAGGAAAATAACGAGAGACAAGAAGAAAAGAAAAGTCGAAAATAAAATTGAGAGTAAAACATATAAAATGGTGTACGATAAAAGAGTCATCAAGATGATTTTAGTAGTTTACCTTATATGGCTACTAGTAAGTGGTGTATGTATATTTGTTGTTGTTTTTAAGTAATATTTTTATAAAATCTTATTTATCTTAATATTAAGAAAAAGAAATAAAATTTTAATAATATTTATGTTAAAAAAATCTTTTACTGTATTATTATTTTATTATTTTATTTTTTTCTTTTAGAAAAAAATGCTGTTCCAAGTGGTGGAAAAAAAAAAAGAAAAACTACTTTGTTCGATCATGAAATGTACAAACTATTATTTATATATACTTCCTTTTATTTTCTTTTATTTCTTTTTTTAAAAAAATGTATATATAATGTTACATAAAAATTTATAGAGAAAATAATATTTTTTAAAAAAAATGTATGTATATAAATGTTACATAAAATTTATAGAGAAAATAATATTTAAAGGGAAAAAAAGTATGTATAATGTCACATAAAATTTATAGAGAAAATAATATTTAAAAAATATGTATGTATAAAAAAAATGTATATATAATGTTACATAAAATTTATAGAGAAAATAAATATGTATATAAATGTATAGTATTACATAAAATTTATAGAGAATATCATATATTTTTTTTAAAAAAATGTATAAAAAATGTATGTGTATAATGTTACATAAAATTTTATAGACAAAATAAAAACATGTATATATTTTTTTTTTGTACTCAAATAAAAAAAATATATTATATCTTATGAAAATGCTTCTTTCTTAAAATTAGGTTGGGGAAAAAACGACCTGACACAAATATTATTCAATATAAATTTACTTTTTTTTTATTAGGCAAAAAAATAAAATACATCAATAAGAAATCCAAGCTTTTTTCTTTGCGTACATACATTTTCGCACACTGCTTTTAACTAACTTTTCAGGTTTGAATATATTTTCCTATTTACAATGAAATTTTTAGGAATGTTTATTTCTCGCAAGGCTGCATGAAATTCTGTAGATCCTTTTGTGGAGAGTTTTTTCTGTTACGTAGCAAATCTGTTATTAGCGACACAATGTTAGTGCGAGGTAACCGTTCACTTTTATAGATAATTTCTCCCTCGGGGTCCAAGATATGATTGAATGTTTATCTTTTAAGAAATCTAGAATGTTTTTGCAGTTTGTTGGTACCTAATCGGAGCGGAGTTTAGAATTTTTGTAGTAATATTGTTTCCATCTTCGAGTACTGGCTCTTTCTTTTCCACTGTTTCTTCTATCACTTCTCGTTGAGGATGATGGATTTTTACAAATTTTGAAGAACTTGTAAATATTGGTTTGCTTTTCACTCTCTAATATAGTTTTGTTTCGTAAAATGTCTTGCATTTGTTGGTCTAAATCTGATAATTTGTCAAATATTTCAACTCGATCTTCGGGCACTAAAACCATTTTCTTACTAAACTCCATGAATAAGAGAACCTAGCAATGTAATGGCTGCTGGCAATAATAAAGAGAGAAATCCGTCACCTCTCTGAACCAAAAGTTTTCTCTTCTTATATAAAGGCACTTTTCTATCAAAAAGTTTCCTCAAACTTTTTTTATAGGGAGATAAACGAATCTTCTGATTTTTAGTCAAAGGTACATTTCCTTTTAGAACATTCAAAGCACATTCGCATAAAGATTTAATTATACTATTCGAACATTTCTTCAATAAGGCACTCTTAGCCTTAGTTTTAGTGATCGATTTTATTTGTTCTAAATGCTCGTGTGTACAAGCTGACATACTGAAATAAAATGACGTACCATGTCGAGTGTAACAGAATTTATACAGTTTCTAAAAATTTTCCATAAACTCTAGCTTTGTAAACAGCAATGATTAAAGTTCTTTTCACTAGAAAAAGGGCACAGCACACCTGAAGAGTACAAGTCATTTACTTTAGGACATTTAAAATCGTCTAAATTTAATATATCACGACCCGTTAGAAAATGAAAGAACTTTTTCTTCTGCAGCCCCTTCACATAAATGTAAGTAAACATTCTCATTATTACATCTAGCACGTAACGGAAATAAAAGTAAGGTAGTTCACCGCTCTCCCATTTAATTTTATGAATATTCTTCGTTACCCATGAATAAGTGCACTGTTTTGGCTTAGGTAACTGATCAAAACAATGGGGTGGTTTTGAATAGCCACCTCCCGCGAAAACTGTCGTCGTTGACCGCACATACTGCCAATTCTTTTACGACAAAAAGTTCCTATGAAAGCTGAAATCCTTCGAAGTCTATGACAGCTGAAGTCATTGTGTAAACTAGTTATCGAGGCTGGTACTCGAAGAATGTATCCCCAGGGAAAAGACCACTGCGCAAGCGCATTGAATCACTCGTGTCAGGTTTTAGGTCAATTAAAAGATAACTGAAAGGTTTCGAAGTAGCATCCTCGTATACTTCTCTAAAGAATTTAGATTTACCCGGATATAACTGTTTTCCAATATTCATAACTTGAGATTTATCTCGTGGATTTTTGAACAAAATCATGTAGTGAGCATTTAAGGAAATGTCTCGTATTCCCTTGAAAAATACATTTTGTACTACAAAAATAACACTTAAATTACGATGGTGACTTCCCTTAGTAAATAATTTCGTTAATTTGGAATCCCCGAAAGTTCTGACATGAGATCGTCAATTACGATTAAAGCATTTGATAAACTGTTTATATCAGGGGCAGTCCTTCATAAAATTCGATACCTCTCATTTCCTATAAAGAGCTTGATAAGCACCGTAGCACCATATTATGTTAGAAGGAAAGGGTAAATCATTTTAAAATCTATTAACTTTTTAATCAATAGCGTTTTCCGCACCCCGTGGACCCTGCCACGATCATCGTAAAGGGATGTTTTAACTTTAGCGTTTCCATTATTACTAAAAGGAAACGTGATGGAGAAAGTATATTTATACTAAATAAAAGGGAGAAAACTAAATACAATTCAAAAATTTTTATTGTCTAAAAATCATTCTTACACCATAACGCTTTTTCACAAACTGAAATATTCGAAAATCATTCTTTTGACAGTGAAGCAAAGTGTTTGCAATTGAATACATAGAATTTCCTTGACTTCGCTTAAAAATGAAGTAAATACAATACGCACCACATACATTGGAAGTGGGACTTTGAAATGGAATGCAATTCCAGGAGACTAGAAAATTTGGAAACAAAGTCTCGAAAACCTTCTCCATAATATTCCGGTGGATATCCGTAAGAGTCGAAAAACTCTATACAGTTGTTTTCATGATAGAAAGCCAGCCAATGTGATCCAGGTTGAGAAGATGCATCCAAATTCACCACAATTGTAGATTTTTCTTTAAAATAGGTATAGTGTCTGATGCGTAAACTCCTCGGAAAAAAGGTGCGGTTACAGGGTCATGGGATAGAATAAATTGTATCTGATTTCCATCCATATCAGTTTCCAAAGTCGTATAAACTATTTCTCGCCTTGTTTATCTCTATAATGTTATCGAATTCAGAAAAATAAGTACGCATATCGTTTGACTGAGTGCTTTATACTAAATTTTATTTCTATTCTAAGAATACTATGCTTGATTAAGTTCAAGTGATCTCCAGTGCACAGATCGGGAGACAAATTAAAAGCAAATAACGTGTTTCCACTTATATACTCCTCCCTCGATATAAAAAGACCTTGATCTTGGCCTAATTTTTCCGTTCCACTGAATAAACTACGATACCCTTTGATGTAATTATTTTGGGCAAAATTCAAATCCAGGGGATTATGGGGAGTTGGTTGACCATCTACATACACACCAATGAAGTTGATGTCGTAATGCTTAAAATCGAAAGGAAATTTCTCGAATGTGCCGTGAAAGGAATCGTTATCGACACATCCCACAACGATTCTCTTAGGCATTTGACCAATAAAAATATTATCTTGTACAAATGACATACTTCCTTGTGGGATGGAGTATACTTTACATAGAACACGATTAATTGGGTATTTTGCAGTTTCTTTTTCTAAGGCCTTCATGTGACCCAATACAACTCCGGGACTAACGTGTACTTTTCTTACTAATAAGGTAATTTTCTCAAGGGTAACTTTATACCCTTTTTTTCCATGAAGACAAAATTCTGGTTTACTTCGAATCAATTTAATCTTCAAATCCACTAAATTTAACAACAATCTTTCTTGATGAAATAAATCACAGTGTAAAGGGCCAATCATGTCTTCAGATGCACTCTATTAAAAAAAAGCAGATCGTTTCTGTAACCCTTCTTCGTTATCTTTATAAAACATTTCACATGTCAGTTGGGAAGTTTTACTATCGATTCCATGATTCAGTAAAGTCACAATGTATGATCTGTAAGGGTAAGTGTTGCTAGAATTAGAAACCAGGCGTTCATTAAGTGTGATATCTACTTGCGAAAAAAGAGAATGTAGAAATAGGTTAACGGGACCAATCTCTGCGCCTTTTCTATTGGGGAACCATCTGATTTTACAATTTTGCTTTTAAGAAAAGTTGCGTTTGACTCAAGTCTAGATATTCTTCACCACTTCCAGAGATATGAAATTCAACTGGACCGCCATCGAATACATTAGACAATGGATGAAATTCCACCCACTGACCTCTTTCTATGGCTGTTTGGGTGGCAGGTAAGTGAAAAAGTTCTCTCTCTAGCTCTGATTTGACACATTCGGGGGATCCTTTTAAAATAAATGCCATTACTGGTCAAAGATATCTCGTCCTTTCACCTTTATTGCTTTCTTCGAAATGACCTTCTTCTGTTTCTTTCGCTTCCTTTTATATTTTCCTCGTCCTATCATCGATTGCACATGTTCGACAGGTTGCGAGCCATACCTCTACCAGCTTCTTCACTTCGTTTTCTCGCGGCGATTTTGAAATTTTCTCCGGACAATACATCACTGACAACTCTCGTACCTGTCCTCAAAGCTTCCTTTCCTACAGCCTTTCCTCCCTTGACTAAGAAAGGCAAAGCGGCTCTAAAAAATCGACGAAAAATTCCTCCTAATCCATAACCTTTCTGAAACGACACACCTTCGTAATAGGGAACTCCTGACCCGATATGATTCGTATAATGGTCTTCAAATTTTTTTGTACAACACACGTAAGGTACTTTCATGATGTGACTCATTTTCTTAACATGATGTGAATGAATTTATTCTTTGATGTAATGCGTATTTATAGCAACTGACGCATACGGAAATGCAGAACAACTATTACCTTACCTCTTTCAAAAGGTAACAAGTCACCTGAATTAAGGCGAATTTCGATTTCAATGGTGTGGAAAGATTGTCGTATAACGGGAACATAGTGTGGTCTATCGTACTGAGCACTCACAGCATCTCCGTCATCTCCGGAAATTCTGACGACTCTTAAAAGAGGGGCTTCGACGTGACCTATCACCACCGGTTGCACAATATCACTGTAAACATAAAATACTGGGAATTCTGCCTGTAGATCAGCTACAAAAGCACTTTCTTCAATACCTTTTACGATTTGAGAATGAAATCCTAATACATCGCATAACCCTGCTTCCGGAACTACTCTCGCATCGTTTTGAGTTTTTATTTTTACTCGTTTATTATTAGCATTGAATTTGAATGAAATTTTCCCTTCGTGTGAAGGGCCATTGAACGTAAAATATCAGGAATTGATTCATAATAACCGGGTGGCAACTTTCATGTAATTAATTTCCCATCCCCTAAATCAAACCCGAAAATATTATTTTTTTCATTTATATTATACCAAGTATGTGGATAAAATATTTCAGCTATTCCAACTTCCCACTCTCCTTCTAACAGAATGGATGATGGCAGCTGCGTGATGAAACTTGAAATTTTATTGTTTGGAAAATAATGTGAGAGCTATCGGATGGCAATGTTACATAGAAAGACATGTTTCTGTTACTGACAGATACAAAGTTCGTTCAGAGTATTTATAGCATTTTAACATCACTCTGACCCACGTATTAAAACTTTGCGGATATCCGAGGAATTTCACAAAATACTCTATATTTCTTTTTTCTTTTTCTTTTCTTTAAAATTTTTCTACTGGAAAATAACCAGATTCTGTAACCTTTTGTATCTCCTTTTCATAAAATGTGCCTTCGATAATTTCTCCTTTGAGATCTGTCTGCATGTAAACGAAAGGATTTCTGGGAAGAATTTTGTAAATAATAAATATTTCTATGGACCAATTATTTTCGTAGCCTTTTTATCAAATCTCTCTCTTTCCACTTACTGATGCGAACTTTATCATTTATCTTAAAAACGGGTCGTTTGACTTTAGTTTCACTAATGTCGCCATATACGTTTTGCCACACTTGTCCTTGGTTATCAATATTTACGTTGAAAGGCTCCATTTTAATGCTTCGATGCCATGTATGATTGTAACTCGATATAAGTTTTTCAATCACATTTATATATTTTTGAGTGTTATATTCTGCGAAATATTTCGTCATTTTAGACATCAGGGTTCTATGGAAACGTTCGACGATACTCGCTTTTGTTTCATTATTAGTTGTAAAAAAGTGAACGTTCATTTTCTTAAAATAGGTTTGTACAGCTTTATTTTTGAATTCTGTTCCTTTGTCCGTTTGCAAAGACAATGGCTTCCGTTCCCTGAAAATCTTTTCGAAGCCTTTTAATATGCTCTTACTCTTTTTATCTCTCAAAGGTATTGCTTAAGCATATTTTGAAAACACGTCTATACATGTTAAAAGATATTTATAACCATTGTTGTACTGACTTAGAGATTGCAAATCTAATAGATCTGCTTGAAACTGCTCTTCTATCCCTCCCACTAATACCCGATTTCGCTTAAACCTTCGTCTTGCAGGTTTGTGTAAAGTGTAAGATTCTTTTGTTTCTAACCACTGTTTGATATCTTTAGTCTTAACGCGATTATCTAAAGCTCTATATAAGGCATTAACGCCTCCAAAACTTGCTGGATTTTCGGGATTTTTATATACAGGTTCGATAGACATTACTATACGTGATATTTTCCCTTCCAACTTTTGTTATGTATTCCCCTCATCCGATACAAACAAAACAATGAAATAAAAATGAGAATTCAAATACTTATATACCCCCATCTCCCAACATAAAAAATAAGATAAATCAGACAGAAACACTATAATAAATAAATGAATAAAATATTTTATTGAACCAGGTAAATCAGTCTAAAAATTCTAAAGAAGGTAACAAATCCAGCGTATAATCATTTACATACATGTCCTCTACTTTTTTAAAGACATTTTCAATCTCCATTAAATCAAACATAGCATTTCTGAAAAACTTTATATAAGGACGATTTTTATTTAAGTTAACAAAATCGACAGCTAAAGTTTTCCAGTCAATATTATACAATGCACGTTCAAAATACATATCAAAACAATCTCGTTTACTTACATTCATACATTCGTGTATTTTTGGTAAAATAAAATCATCTTGACATACAGCACAATCCAATTTAACAAATAAAGAAATAGTGTTAGAAACATATTTTGTTAAACACTTACATAGAGAATCGAACAGTTCGTGAAGCCCATGTGGACTATCTACATCGTAATAAAATGAATCAATTTCAGGAAGACGATCTACTTCAGCCACGACATATTCAGAAAGAGTGTAAGTCAACAGTTTGTTTTTCACACATTTGAGCACACGTTCGTAAGAATCACGTAATTGGTCTAAATTCTCGCCGTTGAGTAGGACTCTTTCTCGGACGAATTGAAAAGACGAATCTTTCCTCTGGAATAGTCTTTGGATACTGACTGATACAATATCTTTATCGGAATGGTTAAAAACACAAACGTCTTTTTGAATAATGAACGCCCTCTCGAAGTCTTCACGAGGACGAAAACAACAAAGTTTACTGAGTAAAGCACTCCACGCTTCAGGTTTCAGAGACACTCCGCTTTTAGTAGGGTGTAAAATACCCCTATCATCTGTTGCATAAACCCGAATATGCACCCGAGTTTGTTTTTGAAATGTATTCACC
The DNA here is from genome assembly GCA_019973935.1 of Trichonephila clavipes. Classification (NCBI taxonomy): domain Eukaryota; kingdom Metazoa; phylum Arthropoda; class Arachnida; order Araneae; family Nephilidae; genus Trichonephila; species Trichonephila clavipes. The sequence continues at coordinate 7,437 of BMAU01004221.1, read as the reverse complement.
GAAATGAATATCAATTCTCCTATATGAAACATATGGGCTGGAAAGTTGGCCATGGTAAATTCTTTGGAGTTACTGGGTGTAGAGCGAGTATCCACTTTTTCATTGAAACACACTTTCTTCGCACTGTTGTTCAACGGAACACATTTGCGTTTCCTATCAGATTCATCATAACATAAAGACATGATCACGTAGAAAAAAGAAAATTTGTTCGGAAAAAAGAAAGTAACTACAGTGAAGAACTTTCAAGCAGAAAATGAATTATTTTTACTAAGTTATATCACAAATGTCGTCATACTTTGTTTCAGCCACTCACAGTGCTCGCAGCTTCTATTTACAACCAATCAGAATATTTCAAGCAGTCGTGTATAACTCCACTTTACGCTCCACCTCCCAGAAGCTGAATATCCCTCAACTCCGTACTGACTCACAATCAAGTCATCCCCTGTTCTGACAAGACTGGACACGGATGAAAGACACGTGCATCTTACTTTCCACGTGCATCTTACTTTCCAAGTGCATCTTACTTTCCACGTGCATCTTACACGATGAGGGGGCATCTACGTCATATCGACATCAATCAGAAAACTGCAGGCAGCTGTATACCCTCAACACTTATCAGAGAAGAAGCAGTATACCCCTCAACTCTTCTCAAGGAACCCTATTGTTACACGTGGTGCGAGGGGTTGTTACACGTGGCAGAGGGGATTGGTCCTCCTCCTTACCTAACAGGTTGAGAGGGGGGACGAGAAAACCCTCCTATTGGACGATGGCTCCGTTGGAAGGGGAGGGGGAATGGCCCTCCCTCCTTATCCAACAGGTTGAGAAGGAGGAGGGAACCCTCCTATTGGATGATGGCTCCGTGGGCGGGGGGAGTTTGATTGACAGGTGACACGCCTCTTCTATTGTTCTCACTGGGGACCTGCTATTACTAAACAGTCTGAAAATTTTCTGAAAAGAATTATAACATCTGCATATTTTTGAGCTATGATAACGATTGTGGATCTTAGCAGGGGTGGCTCTAGGGACGGACAAACCGTACCTCTGCCTGGGGTGGCAAATTTTAAGGATGTCATTTGGATGAAATTTAAAAAATATTTTTTTTGTTGCAAAAAATTTGACATATTTTCTGAAATATTATTGGGTGTGAATTTGGTATTTCATTTAACGTATCTTTATTTTTTTTTTATTTTGTTCTCTGCACATTTAATGACAGTTTACTCTTATGATGTAACTTGAAGGGTTCGAGGCGGGAGTATATGTTAAAGCATGAAATTGTTTATGTTTACATATCTTTCACTAGTAACTTTCCTCTTCATCCCGGAGTGACATCACAATGAACATTCCTTTCACTCTTACGATGTCCAGTTTCAGCTATCCAATTGGGGACAAGAGTAACAAGAGGTTATGGAAGGTAGAGCCATAGGAGATATTTTATTTTAGTCTTCAGTCTCGTTACTATAAGTTAAAACAAACGCTTGTGATTCCACCATAAGTAGGCTGTTTTCGAAAAATTATCCTGCTTAAATAGACGAATCCTTCTTCTTAATCACTTATTTGAAGTAATATCAAGTAATTATGTTCTTAATTTCAAAGATTATTTTGAATTTTTTTAAGGCTTAAAAATAATATATATATATATTATATATATATAAATAGAGAGAGAGAGAGGTGGGGCGGCATTTCCATTTTTGTCCGGGGCGGCAAAACTGCTAAGAGCCGGTCCTGATCTTAGCAATGAAGGATAGTTTATCAATGAACTTATATTTAAATATTCTTTTCATTTCTCATGCATTGAATCTAAAATCAAAGGGACTCTTTGAAAATGATATCATATTTTTTATTATATTTTGAAAGTATAATTATTCATATTATGAATATTATTATGTTGGTACTATTTTTATTAGTATAGTTATTCATATTATTATTATTATTATTATTTTTATACTATTTTTAATCATTTTTTGAAATTTATTTATTTTTAAATTTTTTAATGAAAATTATCTTTTGAGCTCATGTTGTTTATTTTTAATTTTACAAGGTCATTTTTATAAAATACAGACCTTATTTTTTGATAATAGAAATTAAAAACGTTTTTAATCGCTATTTTACAACAGACGCTGACAGTGGGAGTAAATTCCATACTTAATAAGACGAATGCACGAAGTTTGAGACTGCGACGATTGCGCATTTCATGCGGAAAGCAAAATAAAATAAACTGATTGAATAATTTTTATCAAATATTTATTTAAAAATTAATTTTGCAAAAGAGTTTTTTAAATTTATTTTTAAAGAGACAGATTTTTTTGTTTTTTTTCTTTATTGTTTTCTCTCATTTTTTGCTTTTAAAAATTTATTTTCTAAAGTTGACTTCTTCCTGCATATCTTTAAGATGAAATTACCTAGAAACTATATAACATACAGATTGCTTGGATCTACAGAATTTAAACAATCTTAATCAAATTCGATTAAAATATTTATCCAGTGTGTTTGTATTACATTAAAATGTTCTATAGATGAGAACATTTTCAAAAGAAATTCACTTGAAATTTCAAATTTTCGTGCAAATTCTAATAACTTTTAAACATTATATAAAGAAGTGCACAACTGGATTTTGGATTTAAATCTTTGATAAAGAAAAAAAATTAACTTAAAATTTTTAATTGTTTCCACTTTTATTTTTCCAAATTCCTTTTTTATTTTTTTACTTTTTTTCTTATATTTTTTAATTATAATAATTATGATTAAATTACTTGAGAAGAATAATATATAATTACTTGATTATTTTATTTACGATAACAAATTCAATTTTAATATATTGTGTCTTTTAGATTTATTTTTTAAGATAGTTCCCATTATTGTGACAAGGAATGTAGCTTTTCCAAAAATTATATCTTAATCATTAATATTAACACTCAATTAAAGTAATTTCAGTTTGTGTATTTTTTATAGCATTATATAAATCTTGATTTATTGGAGAAATGTGCTCGAGCAAAAGAATCAAAGGCTTGAAGTTTTAAGATGTAATAAGCAACTTAAAATATTGATTTTTAAATTTAGTTTGTAAATACTTAAAATAAACTTCCTCGAAATAAAATTGGAAATGGAGCCAATTTAATTAAAATATTTTTTTAAAATCATAATTTTAAAAAACGTTTAATTTTCGTAAAAATTCATGAGAAGCGAAGATTAAATTTAGAAATGAGAAAAATAAACTCAATTTACATGCTATTCATTCTTCCTGGTTCAAAATATTTACGTGACAAACAAGTTTCCTGTTAATTTCTGATTCGAAGAGTTAAAATAGCTAACCAGTAAATCACATGACCACATTAATTACATATTGACACAGTTTTGCTGAGATAACTTCAGCCTCTTAACCAAATGCAAAATTATTTGTCGTGCTGCCATCTTTTGCTCCTATGGAACTAAAAGATGTCATAGAAAACAACTTAATGCATTTTTTATTGTCTTATTTAAGGCTTTTAAAAATAATAAAAAAGAAGCAAGAAGAGAAGGAAATAGACTATGAAAACGTGATGTTATAAATATGACAAGAACTTTATCGTATGTTTTCACTTTTGTTGCATGAATAATAAATGCAATTTTTAGATGATTTTTAAATATAAAAAAACTATTTTTAATATTATTGGTTAAAAAATTAAAAAATTGATTCGTTTCATTGTATGAATATTATATGGAATATAATTAATAAGAAAAAAAAGGTGAAAAAGCAACAATTTTAATTGGATGAATTACCAATAATTTCTCTTCAACTCTATGTAAATAAATATTAATGATGGAATACTTTTTGTACTATGAAAATATTTAAATTACAAGATTGCTATTTCGCGCACCATTTAACGAAGACAGCATTAAGGGTATCCGACTACGTTTGGAACCGTGATTTTAGCAATATAAATGGATTGTATATTTAAGATATTTAGTGTCACTTAGATTAAAAAAGGTATTCAAAATTGTTTTAAGAATATTATTACAATAAAACATTATTTAAATACAATATTTTTACTAAAAATGAACATAGAATGGTGTTCAAAATATTCTCCTATTGTGAAAACTGCTTCTATTATAATAATATTTTGCCTGTATATAGCCCAGACGTCGTACAGAGAGTCTCAACTTTAATTTTTGAAATATATAACTTAGAAGTGGGTTTATTCATGTTTTACGACAACGGAGGGGATAAATTTTAAGAAAAAAACGCCGATAATTATTTCAAATGGCTGTAACTGAAAATAATGTGAATTTTTCAAAACTCATAGTTGAGCCTTTGTTCAGAGGTCAGTGCTATATACGGGTAAAATATTATTATAATAGAAGCATTTTTCACAAAAGGAGAACATTTTGAAAAATGTTATTCTAAGTTAATTTTTTAGCCGAAATATTGTATTTAAGTCATTTTTATTTGTGAAAATGTGTTTTTAAAACCATTTTATACATGTATTCTAATTTAAGTGACACTAAATTTCATGAAAATTATCCATTTATACGCCTTTTTAAAATCACGGTTTCGAACGTAGTTGGATACCTTAAATGGGGAGAAAAAATGTAAAACTTCTAAGTTTTGTCCATATTGTCCATTCAAAACAATCTTGGATTGTAAAAATAGTGATAGGTGGGAATAAGCAATAGCTTTGATGCAAAATGACATAGTAGTTAAAAGATAGAGGTAGCTTTCAAAAATGTATTTTTCTTAATTAAACTATTTTTTCAGAATGAAGAACTGTAAGATGAAGAATTAAAAGAACACTTTGCAGAATTGATCAGGTTTATATTATTTCAGAAAATATTTGTGATACCATTTTAATACCATGTCAAATAAAAAAAAAGTTGAGAAACAAGTGCTAATTTTTAAGGAAATGAATTTATTATAATGTACATCGGCCTTTTTATCGAATCTCTTCTAGACAACTTTATCTCAAATGCTCTTTGTAAGATTTTTCAACACATTGTTTAAAAAAATAAATAAATAAAATTTCTATATTTTCTTGTTAAAACTGTTTAAAAAATATCGGTTTTAAGTTCTTTCCCCTTTTCCTTTAAGTGGTCGATTTCTTTTGCCCAAAATGTTCCAAAAAAAGAAACATTTTTTTATTGCTTATAAGTAAGCATAATACTTAACAGAATGCGAAAATGGAAGAATTTTATTTTAATTTTCAATTTTACAGTTTTCACACTTTATTTCATAATTGTGGAACACAAAAATCCTTAATGTTCTGTTTTTACAAGTACACACCGCATATTATGAAGAATATTCCATATATTTTAAAATAATTTTTATCACATTTAAAAAAAAATTTCATGTTCGTACATCTTTTTCAAACGGTTAGGATTTTGCGTGTGTGTACATAAAAACACGCACTTATCGGAGTTTTTTTTAATTATCTTTCAACTTTTTCATTTCTTTTCAAGCAACAAATTGAACGTTGCCTAGCCCCCAGTTCTTTATCGAATATTTTCAAAAATCTAGATTCCTACCTTTAGTGAAAAACCCCTGCTTTCATTACAAAGAAAATCCCTTATGAGAAGTATTTCTGAATCAATTATAGAAAGAAAGAAATATCAGTACCCGTACAGTGTACGGGCAAACCGGTTGAAGCCAGCTTTTGGTAGCCCGTAAAGTGTACGGGCAAACCAGTTAAGGGCTTAGGCGACGCATCTCAAAATATAGAATTAAAAAGTACGAATGAAAATAACGAAACCTTAAATGTGTACTCACTTTTCGAATTCTCTCGATTGTGCTTATATTAAAAATAACATATTTTACAACCTAATAACATAAATTTTTCTTCCTGAGAGAATTGAAAATTACTTTTTTTGAGTAATTTTTTTTTTAAATTTTGAAATACACTGGCCTCAAAAAGTTAGGTAGACAACCGGGTTTTTGTGTCTAATTTGCAAATGAATGAATGTAGAAACAAAAAATTTGGAGGATATGTGCCTTAAATAGTTTTTTACTGAATGCGTCATAGAAATTTGTATAAGTGTATTGCAAAAACGATTTATAACAAAAAAAGCAATCTCGCGGAAAAGTCCATTCTTGGAGAAAACAGCACATCACAGTGTTATGTGGTAAAATGGCATAAAAACAATACAAAAATGGGTTCTAATAAGGAATGTGTCCACCCCTAACTTGAATGCATTGGCGGCATCGATTTCCCATGCTGTTTATTAAGTTGTCGGACACCGGAATAGGAAGCGAAGACCAGACACAGAGTAAGCCTTGTTTCAGCTCATGTAACGACCTTGGAGGAGGATTTAAAAGCAGCAACCTCTCTGCCAAGATAGTCCCAAAGATGTTCTATCGGATTCAGGTCTGGAGATCGAGCTGGCCATTCCATTCGTTCCAAACCGTGATCCTCCAGATACTCCTCAACAATCCGAGCTCGGTGAGGTCGTGCATTATCATCCATCAGAATGAAGTCGTTACCAATAGCAGCAGCATATGGGCGGACATATGGATCAAGGATCTCATCCCGATATCTAAGACCAGTTACGGTTCCTCCATGGAACACATGCAGGTCAGTGTGGCCACCGAGCGAGATCCCTGCCCAAACCAGGATTCCACCACCTCTATAACTGTGTCTTTCAACAGTGTTGGATTGATGGTATCTAGTGCGCTGTTCCCTCCAGATCAGTAGACGCCCTGAATCACTCTCCATTGTAAATCTGGACTCGTCTGTGAACAGCACAGAAGCCCATTGTTGCTGCGTCCAAGAAACATGTTCTCTTGCCCAGCATAAGCGGTTCCTTCGCTGTCGTCCGTTGAGGGAACGCACACAACTGGTCTTCTTGCATACAGACCTGCATTGTGAAGACGATTTCGCACCGTAGTAGCGGAGATTCTTCTTCCTGATGCTTGAAAGTGGTCTGCAACGAGCTGCGGCACAGTAGTGGTTCTTCTCCTTCGTGCCGAAAGAGCTAGAAAACGGTCTTCTGCAGGTGTTGTAGCTCGTGGTCGGCCTGGAACAGGTCTTCTGGACACAGAATCTTCGGATTGGTATTGATCCCAAAGTCGCTGAACAACACTACGAGACACTTTGAGACGTCTAAAAACATCAGCCTGCGACAATCCCATTTCCATCCATCCAACTGCCCGCCACCTTAACGAATTGGTAAACGACGTCTCTGAGACATTTTCTAAACTCTATTGACTATTGTCACCGAAACTGCCAACAACTGTTGAAAATCAACGCAACTTACACACAAAAGTACGAAAGCTTGATATTTGCATATTTTTCTCTCACTCATAAATATACGTTCTTTTCTATAAAATAAAAGTTGTAGCAATCGTTTTTGCATTAATGTTTTTAAAGTTCGTTATTATCATTCATGTAAACTATGCATTTTATTGTTACTGCCATTTTTTTATGGTGAGCTTCGAAAAACATGTTGTACCTTAACTTTTTGAGGCCAGTG
>BMAU01004219.1:0-11508 GCA_019973935.1 Trichonephila clavipes | reverse complement strand
CACCTTGACTTTAGGGATCCATATCACGTATATTTTCTGTTTACTGTCACTTAACGGTTTCCAAAACTTCTTCACGCTTGAACCACAGAGTATGTTTACATTCCTTTCATTGACATCCCGCTTACTCAAAGTTCTGAAATGTAACAGTTTCCTAATTTGCATCTTTCTTTCACGCTTCACTTCTTGGATTTGGTTGGAAAAGAGTTGTCATTCATTCTGGCCCCAAAGGACATGTTACAGAAAAGACGCGTGAGTCCGTCACAATATCAATTATTGCATTCATAAAATTAATTTCTAATAACAAATACTTTATGCAATTTTACATACTATATACATAGGTCTATAAATCGATCGAAAATATAAATCAAAGGAAATTGGGGGGGTGCGAACCCCCCCCCTATGGACAACACTAATACACAATATGAAGTAAAACTGTACAAAACATAAAAACACAGGAAAAAAATAATCCAGTGCAGTTGTAAGATGAACGCCATTTATCTAATGAAGGAAGCAATCATTCATTTTACATCTCTCTACACATACACAAAATAAAACAACACTGCAATTGAATACAAACAAACATTATACAAAATTTCGTGCACAGTTGTAAGACGAACGTTACTTCTTTTAATAAGAGAAGTCATCCTTCATTTTACATCCATGCATCCTACATAACATTACATTACATAGAATTACCACTACTAGAAATAAATACTTAACACAGTGGAAAGATGATTCTTTTTGGCCATTCACAGAACCGATAATCCTCTTCTACGAAAGCACATTCCTGACTAACAATTAGCTATCGTTTTGACTTGGGAGGGAAAACTGTGACCAACAATTAGCGAACAAAAGTAAGAGATAGAAGCGCTTCTGCTCAGAATGGATGGCGAAAGAAGCTAAGGGAAAAAATCCCTAAAAAGGGGAGGGGTCTAGCAATTAGCAGGACATTCCGACCGTATATATTGTAACCAATCAGCTGAGTCGGACGACCCCGCCCATTTCGTCAACAATGTAGTTAGTTAGCGAATTACAAATACTTAAGGGAGTGTCACTTCACAAAAAAAAAAAAAAAAAAAAAAAAAAAAAAAAAGCAGCGAAAACCGAATTAATTTTTAATTTAATTAAACTAAATTAAAAGTTTGTTTTGAAGCTTCTATCTATGCATTATTTAAAGGTAAGTGTTCACTTTCCATTGCAAGTACGAAAAAAGGAATATTTTTGAAAATTCTACTCATAATTTAATTTTGTGGAACATATTAATAAACACTAAAGAAATGTACATTTTAAATAGAACATAATTCTTCGGATAACTAAATTAGAGAAGGACAAATAACCGATATATAACTATTTTTTCACGTTTTTTGGCCCTGAAAAGGGCCTTTTTTTTTCCTAAATAAAACCGAGCTGAGAGAATTTTTTTTTAACCGCCGAAACCGTAAAGAGTACGTCCCTGTCTCTTAAGAGCATAGACGACGTCCATGGCAGTTACGGTTTTCCTCTTGGCGTGCTCGGTGTAAGTGACGGCATCTCGGATCACGTTTTCCAAGAAAACTTTCAACACGCCTCGGGTTTCTTCGTAAATCAGACCGGAGATACGTTTCACTCCTCCACGTCTGGCCAAACGCCTGATCGCAGGCTTCGTGATACCCTGGATGTTATCACGAAGCACTTTACGATGCCTCTTGGCACCACCTTTTCCTAATCCCTTGCCTCCTTTACCACGTCCAGACATATCTGCGTTTTCTTGCTGCGTTGATGGGGCTGGAGAGCGAAATTTTCCCTTTTATCACTTCTTCGTTGAATAGACTCCCACCCCACAACGAGAGACTCGCTTCTGATTGGTTACCACAGAGTTGCGATAAAGCGATTAAAACACCTATGGAAATCTGCGCAAAACTTTTGCCATTCGAAATTCGAACATGCCACCCCAAGCTTCAGGTAAAGCCGTCAAAAAGGCCGGAAAGGCCCAAAAAGCCGTCCGAGCAGGCGATAAGAAAAAGAGGAAGAAGCGCAGGAAGGAATCTTTCGCCATTTACATCTACAAAGTCTTGAAACAAGTCCACCCCGACACTGGAATTTCCAGCAAAGCCATGTCCATCATGAATTCCTTCGTGAACGATATTTTCGAGCGCATCGCCGCCGAATCTTCCCGTTTGGCTCACTACAACAAGAGGAGCACCATCACCAGTCGGGAAATTCAAACGGCCGTCCGACTTTTGCTTCCCGGTGAACTCGCAAAGCACGCAGTTTCCGAAGGAACCAAGGCCGTGACCAAATACACTAGCTCGAAATAATTCTCAAGACTTTGAAAAAAAAAAGGCCCTTTTCAGGGCCAGAAATTCGGAATCGAAGCGAAAAGAACTATAACAATTGATCCTATGCATCTCAATTAAAACACAACACAATGTAAGAAACAAATTGGGTTTGTTGACATAACAATGTTAAAAAAAATCAATCAATTCTGTAACAGTGGCCAACAGAAGAAAAAGTGTTTCTTGACATAACAATGAAAAACAAAAATTGGATTCAATAACAGTGTTTAACAGAACAAAATATAATAATGTAAAAGAATGTGTTGTTTTTTGACAAAACAAAGTTCGATTGTGTAACAGTGTTTAACAGAACAAAATGTAATAATGTAAAAGAATGTGTTGTTTTTTGACATAACAAAGTTCGATTGTGTAACAGTGTTTAACAGAACAAAATATTTTGTGGACATAACAATGTAAAAAGAAAAAAAAACATGAAAAAGCAAGCGAATATCACATATAGGATAAATAAATGTGTTTGTGAACATGCATTGATGTAAGAAGATCGAAAGGAAAAACTTACTCCTCTCGCACGCGTTTCGATGGAACCACACTACATCAAGTTCCTGAAAGAAATAAACAAATTTAATAATAGTAATTTAAAAAAAAAAAAAAAGGTGAGTATGTCTCTCTTTCTCTCTCTGTTATCAAATTATTTCCTATTCATAACTTTTAAAACGAATCAGAAGTGGAAGCAACGAAGAAGATCGGTCATACGAAGTATTGGGGGGGGCACAACATCCTCGCCTCTATCCCGAGCAAATTTAATTCTTAACAAGGCTTTTCCTGCCGTGGGTAGGCTCAGTGAAAATTACACCGTTTCAAATATTCCCAACAAACTTCGACATTTCTATCAGACTTCCAGAGCACGGAAATAGGAAGGGGAAAAAAAAAAAAAAAAAGAAAGGGGGGGGGAGGAATCGAAACCAGTCGAAGTTACTCTCACAAAATTAATTACCAGGCCACAGAAGAAATGAACACATTAGAGAGCGCGTTTCTTTACTCCTCGGGCACTTCATACTATTCACACTCTTAATCCTTACGCTGCACCCCTAACAATTTATAATGTAAAACACGAAGTACTGGGCAAGCGAAGGACGCCGACCAAACCAAGTCTTAAGCCGCACTTCCCGCGTTTTTTTTTTTTTTTTTTTTTTTTTTTTTTTTAAAGAAAAAGATATATATGCCGGCACGCACGCGGTGTTCCCAGGTGGTCACCCTCCCAAGTACTGACCGCGCCCGATGATGCTTAACTTCGGTGATCGGACGAGAACCGGTGTTTTCAGCATGGTGTGGCCGTTGGCGGAAAGGGAGCTTTGAATTCCCATAAAATGCACAAACATTATTATTACTTCATCTTACAAGACGCAACAATAAAGAACACCACGCAAACATACATTAGGGGGGAAAAAAAACAAACAACACACGGCTATACATTTTATTATCGCAGCAAACAAATCTTTCAAAATCAGACTAGAAAGGCAGTAAATAAATAAAGGGATCAAGGTCACTCGAAAAAAAGAATTACAACCCATACACTCTCTAATTTATGGACGCGCAATAAAACAGTCATAAAGAAAGGAGCGCTGACAGTTTTACACACTCACATCAATCAAGGAAGGGGAGAAAGGCAATAAAAATCTCCCCCTTCCCTCTCATTCTGATAAATTGCGCAGCTTGTTTTTTTTAACTACAAGCACCTCATTCGTTTCCTGTTATGCGCAATTTAAATAAATCATTCCAATACCGACATGAATCCAACAATAAATAAATAAATGAAATAAAATCAAACAATCATGAAATAAAAAAATAAATACACATAACATTTTAAAATCAAAAATAAAAGGCAATAATTGTTATTACTACCTAATGCATAAAATAGGCATTCTCTTCATTTCTGCTTCAAATTTTGACCGCAGGAGAAATTTTCATTTTTAGCAGTTATGGTAAAAATGAAAAAAAAATTTCTTGCGGACTAATGCTCGGAAGCTGTTCGCAATTAGTTCGGCTCGGACTCATTGCGAACAGGTTCCAAAATTGGATGAATGACTACGGATTGAGTAGTTCCTGTTTGGCGCACCCTAAAATGGGAGCGCCCATACGGTGAAGCACTGACAATGGACACAATGGGAAGGGAGCGGCATCGTCGAAATTCTTTGACATCTTCTGGGGATGATGATCATTGACTGGAGTGCCTACACGTGGTCCGACACGTGGTAATCAGACGCTTGCTGCGTAGCCATTGGTCAAAACACTGACCGCAAACACGCCTTCGAAGAAAGTAAAACAATAACTCGTCCTCTCATTGGTGGCGGCGGTCCTCTCCGCGCCTTTCCATTGGTCCGTTTTTCCTATCCGAATAACGTTTATATACAGTCAATTTTCGTTTCCCTCTTTATCGATTTCCCCGACGTTACTCTCTAAAAAAATTCATTATGTCTGGCCGTGGTAAAGGAGGCAAAGTTAAGGGAAAGAGTAAGACTCGATCCAGTCGTGCTGGTCTTCAGTTTCCAGTCGGTCGTATCCATCGTCTTCTCCGAAAGGGAAACTGTGCTGAGCGAGTCGGTGCGGGAGCTCCCGTCTACCTCGCAGCCGTTTTGGAATACTTAGCCGCTGAAGTTCTCGAGTTGGCAGGTAACGCTGCTAGGGATAACAAAAAGACCAGGATCATCCCCAGGCATCTTCAACTCGCCATCCGTAACGACGAGGAATTGAACAAACTTCTCTCCGGAGTTACTATCGCTCAAGGTGGTGTACTGCCAAACATTCAAGCTGTCTTACTTCCCAAGAAAACCGAAAAGAAAGCTTAAAAAGGACATTCATGTAGACAGTAAAGGAAAAAAAAAGGCCCTTCTCAGGGCCAAAAAAACATAAGAGGAGAAAATACTTATATTTAACGATGCAAGAACATTTCTTTAAGATCTTCGGAACATTTCTTATTCGATCTCTCCCCGCACTGCAAAACACTCCTCATCGTCTCTAATGCATTCCAATTCGACACTCACATTTCGATCAGCTGACCAAAACCCCTCTGAACAGGTTATTCAACTTTTTAATTTGACGGACAGGCCAGAAAACCCTCCGTCTAGTGCTTCCTCCTGGTGGAGAAGTTTGGCTTCAAAAACTCAAGGGGAAATAGAAGAAATGAAACGCTACGCTACGCTAAGTGTAAACAACACGAGTAAGAAGAAAGTTTTTAAAAATGGGTTCTTTATACCGAGATGGGGACGAATACATATATTTCTTTCCTTATGTATAATATTAAATAACAGATAAATAAAATTCATACTTAAACGATAAACATAATAAGGTAAGTATTATTTTTTTTTTTTTAAAAAAAAAAAAAAAATGGTTTAAAATACTACACAGCATGTAAACAATTTTGAAGTATGCAAGGAGATGGGTAAGTAATGGTAGGGGAACTGATGCCACACAGCATAATAATAATACCCCCCCCGAGTGTGTTAATGTTCAGTAGGAATTGCATCGTATTTATTGAAGTATCGCTTCTTTTTGGCCCTGAGAAGGGCCTTTTTTTTTTCTCCTGTCCGAGCTTAGATTTAAGCACGTTCACCTCGGATTCTTCGAGCCAATTGAATGTCCTTTGGCATGATGGTTACTCTCTTGGCGTGGATAGCGCACAAGTTGGTGTCTTCGAATAAACCGACCAGGTAGGCTTCGCTAGCTTCTTGAAGAGCCATGACGGCAGAGCTCTGGAATCGAAGGTCGGTTTTGAAATCCTGAGCGATTTCTCTCACCAACCTCTGGAAAGGCAGTTTACGGATCAACAGCTCGGTGGATTTTTGGTAACGACGGATTTCTCTCAAAGCTACCGTTCCGGGCCTGTAACGATGAGGCTTCTTAACACCACCGGTAGCAGGGGCGCTCTTACGAGCAGCCTTGGTGGCCAACTGCTTCCTTGGGGCTTTACCCCCGGTACTTTTACGTGCGGTTTGCTTCGTTCGTGCCATATTTTCAGTGGTTAAAAATCACTTGTTTTCCGGGGTTTATATAGTTTCGGTGGGTGAAAGGGAGGAGGAAGGGCAGCCTTCTCGTCCAATCAGAAGACGCGGGGGGCGGAATAACGTTGACAGACTCGTATTTCTTAAAATCGCGCCACTTTTTCATTCAGATCAAAATATCGAACTTGCCAACATGTCCGAAGAAACCGCTGCCGTTTCCGCAACTCCCGCCGCTGTCACGCCTAAGAAGAAGGCAAAGAGCGCAGCCAGCAAGCCGAAAAATGTTGCTCCCTCCCACCCTAAAGTTTCCGAGATGGTCATCTCAGCCATCACGACTTTGAAAGAGCGCGGAGGATCTTCCTTCGTAGCTATCAAGAAGCACATCGGAAGTGAACACAAAGTCGACATCGATCGTCTCACTCCCTTCATCAAAAAGTACCTGAAAAGCGCCGTCGTTTCCGGAACTCTCGTACAAACCAAGGGAAAAGGAGCAAACGGATCCTTCAAGCTGAGCGCATCCGGCCAAAAAAGCAGTGAGCCCAAAAAAGCCGCCAAGAAGGTGAAGAAAGTGAGTGCTTCTCCGGCTAAAAAAGCAAAGGCTCCCGCTAAGAAAACCGCCAAGCCTAAAGCGAAAGTAGAGAAAAAGAAGCCGGTTGCTAAGAAAATCGCAAAACCCAAGACTCCTAAAAAAGCAGCGAAAGCTACCAAACCCAAAGCTCCCAAGCCCAAGAAGTTGAAAACACCAAAAAAGGCTGCCCCTAAAAAGACGGCTAAAAAATAAGCGGTTATAGGACTCTCTCTGACGTTTAAAAAAAAAAGGCTCTTTTCAGAGCCATAAATATGCAAAAACAAAAGGAAAAAACTCAAACGATTGACAATCTCATTAATGTAAGAGTATGCAAAATTAACTACGGCTGTAGGCAAAGGACCTAGTGACTGAAAAAGTCAATAAAAGTGACGAGGAAGGCAGCCGAGTCAACAACGAGCGGAAAAGTGACGAGGATGTCACCCCAGCTTGATACCGACTTTTCCACAGAAGAGTTATGTGTTTCTCTACGAGCGATTAAAACGTATGGGCCACACTGCGCCTATTTCAGTCAAGAGAACAAGACAGATTGCTCAAAAAGATCGAATTTGTCACAACACTATAATTCCAATATTGTGAAGAACCATGTTTACATTAACGAATCGTTGCAACAGGATGACGGAAAATTAGCGAAAAAGATGTGTACTTAAAGTCATTTTCTATAAATCCAAGATGCCTACACACATTGCACAATATAAAGAATATCAGTGGCACACACGCACAGATTTTTCGGGGGGGCATGGGTCGTCGACTATTATCTTATCAAACTCCAAAACGTCGCCCAACATACATAACCTTAATATACCTTTATTAAGATTTTTAACTTAAGTCTTTAACAGATTAGATTATAATAATATATGTCAGAGAATCTCTAAAGTGGCAAAATACACAATTTATATATAATACCGAATTAACCTAACCCGGACCACTATCAATTACTGACTCGCCTAAACTCAATTCCAATACTATCACTGATCCTAATATTAAATAGTCAATCCTACCTTGCTGTAGTCCGAAGAAGCGATCACAACCATCTTAGATGAAGGTAAGGTAAGCAAGCGAGTGCAATGGTATGCACCTTGACTTTAGGGATCCATATCACGTATATTTTCTGTTTACTGTCACTTAACGGTTTCCAAAACTTCTTCACGCTTGAACCACAGAGTATGTTTACATTCCTTTCATTGACATCCCGCTTACTCAAAGTTCTGAAATGTAACAGTTTCCTAATTTGCATCTTTCTTTCACGCTTCACTTCTTGGATTTGGTTGGAAAAGAGTTGTCATTCATTCTGGCCCCAAAGGACATGTTACAGAAAAGACGCGTGAGTCCGTCACAATATCAATTATTGCATTCATAAAATTAATTTCTAATAACAAATACTTTATGCAATTTTACATACTATATACATAGGTCTATAAATCGATCGAAAATATAAATCAAAGGAAATTGGGGGGTGCGAACCCCCCTATGGACAACACTAATACACAATATGAAGTAAAACTGTACAAAACATAAAAACACAGGAAAAAAATAATCCAGTGCAGTTGTAAGATGAACGCCATTTATCTAATGAAGGAAGCAATCATTCATTTTACATCTCTCTACACATACACAAAATAAAACAACACTGCAATTGAATACAAACAAACATTATACAAAATTTCGTGCACAGTTGTAGACGAACGTTACTTCTTTTAATAAGAGAAGTCATCCTTCATTTTACATCCATGCATCCTACATAACATTACATTACATAGAATTACCACTACTAGAAATAAATACTTAACACAGTGGAAAGATGATTCTTTTTGGCCATTCACAGAACCGATAATCCTCTTCTACGAAAGCACATTCCTGACTAACAATTAGCTATCGTTTTGACTTGGGAGGGAAAACTGTGACCAACAATTAGCGAACAAAAGTAAGAGATAGAAGCGCTTCTGCTCAGAATGGATGGCGAAAGAAGCTAAGGGAAAAAATCCCTAAAAAGGGGAGGGGTCTAGCAATTAGCAGGACATTCCGACCGTATATATTGTAACCAATCAGCTGAGTCGGACGACCCCGCCCATTTCGTCAACAATGTAGTTAGTTAGCGAATTACAAATACTTAAGGGAGTGTCACTTCACAAAAAAAAAAAAAAAAAAAGCAAAAACCGAATTAATTTTTAATTTAATTAAACTAAATTAAAAGTTTGTTTTGAAGCTTCTATCTATGCATTATTTAAAGGTAAGTGTTCACTTTCCATTGCAAGTACGAAAAAAAGAATATTTTTGAAAATTCTACTCATAATTTAATTTTGTGGAACATATTAATAAACACTAAAGAAATGTACATTTTAAATAGAACATAATTCTTCGGATAACTAAATTAGAGAAGGACAAATAACCGATATATAACTATTTTTTCACGTTTTTTGGCCCTGAAAAGGGCCTTTTTTTTTCCTAAATAAAACCGAGCTGAGAGAATTTTTTTTTAACCGCCGAAACCGTAAAGAGTACGTCCCTGTCTCTTAAGAGCATAGACGACGTCCATGGCAGTTACGGTTTTCCTCTTGGCGTGCTCGGTGTAAGTGACGGCATCTCGGATCACGTTTTCCAAGAAAACTTTCAACACGCCTCGGGTTTCTTCGTAAATCAGACCGGAGATACGTTTCACTCCTCCACGTCTGGCCAAACGCCTGATCGCAGGCTTCGTGATACCCTGGATGTTATCACGAAGCACTTTACGATGCCTCTTGGCACCACCTTTTCCTAATCCCTTGCCTCCTTTACCACGTCCAGACATATCTGCGTTTTCTTGCTGCGTTGATGGGGCTGGAGAGCGAAATTTTCCCTTTTATCACTTCTTCGTTGAATAGACTCCCACCCCACAACGAGAGACTCGCTTCTGATTGGTTACCACAGAGTTGCGATAAAGCGATTAAAACACCTATGGAAATCTGCGCAAAACTTTTGCCATTCGAAATTCGAACATGCCACCCCAAGCTTCAGGTAAAGCCGTCAAAAAGGCCGGAAAGGCCCAAAAAGCCGTCCGAGCAGGCGATAAGAAAAAAGAGGAAGAAGCGCAGGAAGGAATCTTTCGCCATTTACATCTACAAAGTCTTGAAACAAGTCCACCCCGACACTGGAATTTCCAGCAAAGCCATGTCCATCATGAATTCCTTCGTGAACGATATTTTCGAGCGCATCGCCGCCGAATCTTCCCGTTTGGCTCACTACAACAAGAGGAGCACCATCACCAGTCGGGAAATTCAAACGGCCGTCCGACTTTTGCTTCCCGGTGAACTCGCAAAGCACGCAGTTTCCGAAGGAACCAAGGCCGTGACCAAATACACTAGCTCGAAATAATTCTCAAGACTTTGAAAAAAAAAAGGCCCTTTTCAGGGCCAGAAATTCGGAATCGAAGCGAAAAGAACTATAACAATTGATCCTATGCATCTCAATTAAAACACAACACAATGTAAGAAACAAATTGGGTTTGTTGACATAACAATGTTAAAAAATAAATCAATTCTGTAACAGTGGCCAACAGAAGAAAAAGTGTTTCTTGACATAACAATGAAAAACAAAAATTGGATTCAATAACAGTGTTTAACAGAACAAAATATAATAATGTAAAAGAATGTGTTGTTTTTTTGACAAAACAAAGTTCGATTGTGTAACAGTGTTTAACAGAACAAAATGTAATAATGTAAAAGAATGTGTTGTTTTTTGACATAACAAAGTTCGATTGTGTAACAGTGTTTAACAGAACAAAATATTTTGTGGACATAACAATGTAAAAAGAAAAAAAAACATGAAAAAGCAAGCGAATATCACATATAGGATAAATAAATGTGTTTGTGAACATGCATTGATGTAAGAAGATCGAAAGGAAAAACTTACTCCTCTCGCACGCGTTTCGATGGAACCACACTACATCAAGTTCCTGAAAGAAATAAACAAATTTAATAATAGTAATTTAAAAAAAAAGTAAGGTGAGTATGTCTCTCTTTCTCTCTCTGTTATCAAATTATTTCCTATTCATAACTTTTAAAACGAATCAGAAGTGGAAGCAACGAAGAAGATCGGTCATACGAAGTATTGGGGGGGGGGGCAACATCCTCGCCTCTATCCCGAGCAAATTTAATTCTTAACAAGGCTTTTCCTGCCGTGGGTAGGCTCAGTGAAAATTACACCGTTTCAAATATTCCCAACAAACTTCGACATTTCTATCAGACTTCCAGAGCACGGAAATAGGAAGGGGAAAAAAAAAAAAAAAAAGAAAGGGGGGGGGGGTTGGAGGAATCGAAACCAGTCGAAGTTACTCTCACAAAATTAATTACCAGGCCACAGAAGAAATGAACACATTAGAGAGCGCGTTTCTTTACTCCTCGGGCACTTCATACTATTCACACTCTTAATCCTTACGCTGCACCCCTAACAATTTATAATGTAAAACACGAAGTACTGGGCAAGCGAAGGACGCCGACCAAACCAAGTCTTAAGCCGCACTTCCCGCGTTTTTTTTTTTTTTTTTTTTTTTTTTTTTTTTTTTAAAGAAAAAAAGATATATATGCCAACGGCACGCGGTGTTCCCAGGTGGTCACCCTCCCAAGTACTGACCGCGCCCGATGATGCTTAACTTCGGTGATCGGACGAGAAC
>BMAU01004218.1:0-83261 GCA_019973935.1 Trichonephila clavipes | reverse complement strand
CTCTCCTCTTGATCTTGAACCAGCTTCCTTGTTAACCTTGTTTCTTGGAAGCAAGTTATATGGGTCTGTTTCCCGTTGTTCAAGTAACGCTTCGTACTGTTGGATTTTCTTTCTCAAAGGATTTCCTGAATTAAATGATGACGGTAATCATGTATTGTGTAATTGTCTTTTTTTCTATACCTTTGTTCCATTTTCGTTCTGGTCCCCCGAACCTTGACTAAGGGGTTCTTCACTTACATCCCGTCACCTCCTGCCTAGATTCTTTGGTTCTATTTTACAGTTCGGTAAATGACTCATTTGAACGTATGCTTCTTTTGTGCTTATATATATCCGTCTTACGCCTACCACCCTGATCCCCAGTAAGACTTGTATTTTTTCCTTGCTCAACCCGTCGTTCACCAGACTCACTATTCTTAAAACTTTGTACCTGATCTGCTTTATGTCTATCTTCCTCGAAACTACTCGCTTGATACTCTGATTCACTGCTATCTGAATTTCAAACCTCTATCATCATCTCGTCACTTTTTTTCTGGTGATATATTAGTACTTGATCCATATTAACCGTTGTTCTCTTCCCTGCCTTCCAAATGACCAAATTATTATTCTGTACTCTTAAGACTCTGTAAGGACCCTCAAACTTTGGTTTGAATTTCACAACCACTTTCTTCTTTGCCGAAATTATGGGATGCTTGTCCAACACCACCCAATCATTTACTATAATATTAACATCTCGCCCTTTTTATTATAATACTTCGCCCATTTTTCATGTCTAACGTTAGTATTATGTCCAGCATTTTCAAATAATTCTTCAATATAGCCCACCGTAAATTCTATTCCATCGGACACCATCGCCAATTATTGAAACGGAGTAATATGCTTTCTACACAATAGTAACTCTGCTGGCGTCTCTTTTCTGTGTTTTCATTAACTGCCGTTCGCAAGGCGTACGCGAACTCTCCAAGTATCGTGATTAGCATTTATAAAACTTGGAATCATTAGCGAAGATCGCGATTCACTTTTTCCATTCTATTGGATTAAGGTATATATGCAATTGTTTTCGCATTCTGTATGCCTAATCGATTACTCGAATGCTCAAAAATTTCGGATATAAATTGGGGACCGTTGTCACTTATTATTTTTACAGGAGCACCATAATGTGGTATATACATTTCTAATGGGGTATCCACAATTATTTTGGCTGAAGCATTTTTAGGAGTACTATCTCTAGCCATTTCAAAAAGAGCTCTGTGATTACTAAAATGTAGCAATTTTTTTTATTCGCGACGCGGGGTAGGAGCCTAATAAATCTAAGGCCACTATGACATTCGAATACTTAGTTACAATCGGTATTAAACGACTAGCTGGTAATGCATTTTAATAATTATTTGCCTGGCACACGTGACATGTCAACACATGTTTATTAACATATTTGAGCATATAGGGAAAATAACAAACACCGCTGAGTTTTAAATAAGTCTTTTTCTATCCTAAATGACCTGCTAGGGGATTGTGATGAAATTTGGGCATTATATCACCTCGTAATGATTGAGGAATATACACTATCATTTCTCCAAGAGTGGTTGCATACTTCGCATAAAATACCGAACCATCAACAATTTTAAAATCGAGAGACCAGTTCTCACAGATTGTCGAGTTAACCGAGCTGTCCTCAGGGTTCTCAAGGTATCTATATTGTTACGTAGATCCGGTTTCTAAGATTTTATGCAAAAACAATCACAAAGAAAATAAACAGTTCTTTAAAAGCGATATGAATTTATTATCAAAAATGCAATCCTTTAAGTACAGTATTCAGCAGCAATATTCGCAGGGTAAATATCCGAAGGTCTTCACAGAAACGAAACACAATCATCTATGTTTAAAAATACACGTTCGTAAAGATTATCTACAAACACAGCCGAGCTAATCGCTTGTCAAAACAATCCTCACTACTCGCTGTCTTTATCAAGGCTCATCGCCGTACCGGTGAGCATCATTTTTTTAGGCGTGACAGAAACTTCTAGAAATATAACCGCTCATGTCATTGAACGTGACACTAGTGGAGAGGTCTACAACTTTCTAAAAGATTCCAAAAGGATCCGAACGCGCCAACATGGTCATCAATGACGCCAAAATGGTCTCCAAAGTCACCGCCAATTTCGTCGCTAAAAATGATGCCAACTTGGCTCTACCGCCAAGATTTCGCCTAGTTCTCATTGAATCGCCATTATAACGTGAGGGGTGGCATTGCTTGTGAATAGTACAATTTTAACATGAAATAAATGTAACGTAGAGTAATATAAATGCATTAAACACTCAAATACAAATTATTTACACTATTTACACAAAGTTCGTAACATATATATATATATATATATATATATATATATATATATTACTTAACTCAGGGTCCCTTCCTTGTTCCTCGATTAATTGCTTCCGGGACGAAAGTATAAAGTCTCTAATCACTGCACACGCAACATGGTCCCCTGCTATACTTTCAACCGGGTTTCTAGACGAAACATCTGCCACTACATTTAACTTCGTCTTTGAGATGTCATTACATAAATTCCCAACGTCTACTGTAGTACCTCAATCTGCGAATCGTGAATGACTAATAATTTTTTTATCAAAATCTAGAACAATTTTCGATCCCCTTATAAAGTCAACCCCTAAAATACAAGGATATTCCAAATCCACCAATATGTGAGACTACCAGGGTTTCCTAAATTCTCGTCTTCTGATTTGCAATTTAGCTATAACTATATTTTTACATTTGGCACCTTGCGCCGTCACCACTTCGCCACGTGACTTTTTAACTGGTTTATCAAAAAACACTTCTTTATATAAAACTCTTCCGATATAAATGATTTTTCTGTCCCTGTACCCAACATTGCTTTTGTAAATGTTTCATTCAAAGGAATAGCCGTACTAAAGTTCTACTGGATACATGCATATAGGTGAAATTCTCATAGAAGGATTATTTACATCATGTGATTGATCGTTCTAAACAACTCGAACCCTAAAAGAATTTAACCGACCACCATATCTTCAATCCCCTCGATTAAAATTTTCACTCGGACCCCTACTTCTACACTGATACCGTTCGTTATTACTGTTGAATTCACGACTAACCCTGGCAAACCGATCCCTGCTCTCAAATCCATGGTTCATCTGGTTTCCTTAGTTCCATTCCGTAGGTACTTCTATAACTGCCCCTTCTATCATTTGGTCGATCCACGACTTCTGGATTCCTCCAATTTCTATTTTTACGTTCGTCGGTAGACATCCGACGCACATCCCAATCTCGTCTTTCCCTATTATAATTATTACTCGAAACTTGAGTTCCCCTGCAGGAATACATTTCCTTAAATTTTTAGATCGCCTGTAACAAATGAACCCTAGAGGTAAGACTTCTAACCTCAACATAATCCTGCCCCTGAGGTTCAAGACGACTAACAATATGTTGAATTAAATTCAGCGTAGTTTTCTAACTTAAGGGCATTTTGCAACTTAAGTAATCCAAAAACAAAATCTATCGGAGCTTGAATTTTGGATCGGTAAGACGTGAAAAAAAAGGACCCTTAATTTTTCCTTATGTCTTGCAACTGGAAAACTTTTCTTCAACGCCTGTTTTAACTGATCGAAATCAGTTTCCTCACCCAGCGCCAAGGTATAGCCTATTAACTTGTATCAATCTTTAGAGCGTCCCGTTAGGATATCCTTTAAATATGCACAGGCTAGATCACAAATATATATGCACAGGTATCTCTGTTAAAACATTAAATTCCTCTTTCTCTCTCTTTCAATACCCTAAAAAACTGATCCACATTCTAGGATGCAGAAAAAAATATATTTGGGTATGACCCTTACACCTGAATCAACTTCTACCTCGGGGCTAGGTATATTTAACTGCCTTCGGGCAAAACTTGTTAGGCGGCATTGTGATACCCCGCACCCCTGGTTATCATCTCTTCATCTACGCGACCTAGCTTCGTAGGAATAAATGAATGGTCACTGAAATTCTCCATAATAAATCTAATTTATTACTGTCTAAACATATATTGATGAACGCAACACAAGTCTTGCTAGAGGTATATGATCAGGAATGATGATACTACGTAATTATCAATTCTAAGTAAATAGCGCCTGAAATCCTAATCACTATTTGTGTAAGAAATTAACCTCATGATCTTTGTCTGCTGTAGATTCCTTAATAAACTAAAGTCCGTTCTATAATTGCACTTCTATAACTAATATCTTACCAATATTCCACGGCGTTCAGCACCTCGGCTTTCTGTCCCTTCTTGTGTATTCCATTCTTCTACTATTATTCTTCCATTCTATTAGTATCTGATTTCTTTCCTACTATCCTGCTTCTATCCTATCTTACTTCTTACCGACTTCTATTCTACTAACTCGCGAAAGTTAAAGCTCCTATATATATTAAGTAATCTGCATATAGTGGTTTCTTCTTCAGAGGATTGGATTGAAGTAATGCCATTCTGGCCCCAAAGATTCCCCAAAAGGAATAGTGAGCAAGCGTGATAACGCCCCGTCAGAACCTTTAAAAGTGTTTTAGCTTGATATTTTCTTACTGTTTGTGTTTGCAAAGCTATTTCTTTCAACTTATTTTAAAATAATTTATTTAACAATTATAACTACTTTATGAACCTTGATTTTGCAAAAGACATATCGTCGGCCCTAATTATCAGAATCTAAAACTCCACGAAGGGGACAAAACTCGTTTTAGGTGTGCTACGCACCAAGCGCTGTACGGCACGATTCTTTAATCACGCCACGCAACGTTTGTTGTCAATTTACGTGGAATCCACGATGGTCACCTAGCGGTAACAAACCGTCAGATAATAATTTTAAGGAACTGTTTTAAAATATTTTTCAAATAAAGAATATAGGAATACATTATAAATAACCAATATCAGAGCATAATAAATATCATTATAATATAATAAAATTATATATTATAGTAATAATATAATGTAATATGTTATTATTATCATGTAATATAACTTAATAGTAATTATGATACTTAATATTGTTTATATAAATTTTATTGCAATGATAATAATTGTATATAATAATATTCCTATAATATAATTATTATGTATAATATTGCCCATATAATATAATAATAATATATATAAATAACTAACATCTGTAGAATTTATAAAAAAGTAAAATAAAAAAAAACAATTATTATATAAATAAATAATGCAAAAAATTTTTTACGTATATTAATTATTGTATTATATATTAAATTACAAATAAAAATAATTATATAATACATATTAATACTAATAATGAATTTCAACTAATAAGTAATGATGACTTTCAATATTCAAAAAACTGCGAGTTACTACAATGCATTTCATTAAACAAGGATCACAAAAAAATGCATTATTAAAAAGTAAAATAGAGTAGAAATGTGCGATTTATATGGCAATAATTTAAAGTTCCCAGCACTCATTCTTTTAAATAATAATATCCTGTTACACACCTATGATAACGGAAGTATACATATTCGAAAACAGCACAAAATACAACATAAGACTAAGATAGTAGCTTGAAGAACAAATGCAATGGTAATAGTTCAAGTTTTAAATATTCCCAATAAAATCATCTGCAATTAATTGGGTTATCGCGGAAAAAAGCAATAAAAGTTAACTCTAATACACATTATTCCCATTGCAACCTTATTACCACACAATAAAAATATCATGGTCCCCATATTATAATGTTATCACCAATCTTGGTGAGCATAAACTACAACTTGGCAGGGACCACAGCTACATCAAATTAGCACCCTAGAAGGAATTACGCATTCTGATAACTAGGCCGACGGTATTAATGAATATTTGTTTTGATATTTAGTATTGGTTAAATTAGAATTCACATATAAATTGTCAAAAGAACATCATGACAAAAAATTGTACAAATGAAATTTTATTGGCGAAAAATAAAGAAATACTGTTATATTTTTTCAAAACGTTCTCCTTTTATGAAAAATGTTTCTATAATGATACTGTTTTTCCTATATAAGGCTAATACTTGTGTACAGAGACTGAACTCTGATTTTAAACATATGATGTAGGACTGGATTTATTCATATTTTTGTATATCAGTATAGGGATAAATATTAACAAAACCCCTGGTGGTTACTTTTAGTAATCGTAACCTTGAAAATAACGTAAATGTTTCAAAAATTCTGGCTCAGTCTCTGTATACAAGTTTTACCTATGGATAAACAAAATAATGTTACTTTAGAAGGAAAATGGAAAGAAAGGAAAGGAAAATGGAAAATCAAAGGAAAATGTTTTGATAATATGTCGTGCTTTCTTCATTTTTTGTCATTCCATTTAAACAATTTCTTTCGGTATTAATGTACTTTTAGACCAATTTACATGATTAATCTAAATCAACTTCTAATAAATATAGTAAAAAATCTCTGTTTGGAACGTGTTTAGTCACCTTAGGGGCCTCAGGGATGTTAACTTTATCTAGCCTGAAAATAAAAACAATATTCTAATATATATAACTTTTTAAATTAAAATTAAATAATTCGAATCTTTTACACTGTGACGTCCCACTTTCGAAAGGAGTTTCACTCTTTCAGGACAATACTAGACTGAGTTTTGATGCACGTGCAGCTGGGGTTCATTATCGTTTATTTAGAGTTTGGACTTTGGTGCCAGTGCGACGGGACATACAATAGTTTGGCCATACTACTGTGGACGAGATCGCTTCCGGAGGCAGCTGACTGTCGCCTTACATACACAATGGTGGTAAAACAGCGACAATGAGCGGAAGGGGTCTGGCCGTTGGAGCATGTGTGTCGGACACCTGCTGGTTTGTGAAGAAACCAGGGGAGGACCATTGGCGGAGTATGCGCCAATGGACCTTAATGAGTTGAGGTTCAAGGATCGACTCATATGGGACCACCAATAAGAAAGCGTGAGGGGGAGAAATGGACTGCCCCTGATGTTTTAAAAGGGCTGGCTGAAAAAAGAAACAAAAAGGGGAGATTGAATAAACGAGAGCGGATCGTTTGCTGTAAAGGGAGTAAGGAAAATCCCGGAGTTTTGGGACCGTAATGCTGACCAGGAGTGCTGGACGAGAATAGAAAAAACACCTTCAGGACCGTACCGAGGCAAGCTGTGGAGAGAGAGACTTCAAAAAGGGGCTACCATAATGGCTAGGCACAGAGACAATTATATTCTAAATCTAATTTAATCTTAATACCCTGTAGGAGAAAAAAAATAAAAGTATTTTTTTTACTACCACAACCTTGTTGTGATGTTATTTTCGTACGCTACTTTCTCACGACGTTACAACACGTTATTTATAAAGGAATGGGCTTCAGAAAAGTGTAAAATATTTAAAATATAATCATAATCTTCAATATTATAAGCATATGAAAATAAGAAACATTTCTATCAGAAATATTAAGTTTTACGTTGCGTATGCTATTTTCTAAATCAGTGGTTTTAATTACTAGCTATAAAATGATTTATAAGGGTAAATGTATCCTTATTACACCGTACTAATTTTATATTAAAATAATAATAAATTATATTTTTAAAAAATAAAAAATAATTTTTTTCAATTTGTTTTTTTTTTAAATTTAATATTTCTCAAATATTTTGAAATACAAAAAAATATGTTATATATTCTTAAAAGGTGTATAGCTTAAATACGTTTAATGTAGGGCGTATGATACATTTTATAATTCTATAAAGTTTTATACATCAGAGGGGCTACTATTTTAGAAAATAATGTGCGCAACGCAAAAAGTATTTAATATTTATTACATATATTCATATGCTTATAATTTTTAAAATTATGATTATATTTAAAACATTTTGTAATAATCGAAGCCATAATCCTTTGTAAATAATGAGTAAAATATTTGAATTATTTAATTTAAATTTGTTTATATTTTGAAAATTGTTTATATTTTCACCCCTCGAGACAAATTTAACACCCCTGAGTCCCCTTCAGAAAAATAGAATTTTAAGACTTTACTTATATTGTATACAAGTGTTTGTGTGTATATCCACATCGCATATTGACGAACTAAAAGAAAACGATACAACACACGCTTCGTTAAAAGAAAATTATTGATCTACTGTATAAATGTAAAAAAGCTAGCACCTTCACAGTTCTATATATTATGCACTTCGATAAATATTTCTCATTAATCTTAGAACAAATTAACACTCATATTGGCAAACCTAATGTGCAGCAAAATATTTCTTAGGTAATTTAATTTTTTAAGGTCCACTTACTGCTTTTTCCAAACTTCCTCTAACATAGTAAATTCTCATAGAAATTCTAATAAATCACTACAATCTGAAATATGCATATTTGCAATTAGTGCTACGAACTCCCCACAAGATGAATCGTTATTTGAAGATACACTAATCTCCCTTTTCCAACTTATCCTTTTATTTCGGTGTAATGGGTCTCCTAAGAATTCTTGAAAAACCTATCCGAGTTATAGTCGGTTTTAATATTGAATGATGACTATTACGTTTCTCCGCTCTTACAACGGAATTTGAAACTACGTCTGGGAAAGAGGTAACTGAATTTATGACTCGTTTTTATAGTCCTTTCGATACGATGAGGCGTTTTATTGGCGGGAGTCAATAAACATGTCCCGTTTATGTTCTTTATCTTTATATCTAGAGGGACTTTCTATTTATATGACTTTGAAGTCAAGGTAATCTATTTCGCGCGTTTGTAATGGTCGTTTAAAATCCCCGAAGGAAGAGCAAATGACTTAGAGAAAGGCCCGAAAGGTGTTTTTCTTGAAAGGCATAAAATGGGGAGCGCAGCTCTATTTTAGCTCAAAGTTTGGAACAATGTAATCGACTTGCTTTTTTCTCAGTTTCCGAGAACATAATGTTTTTATTCACCATTGTTAATAAGGCCACCTTTATTTTTTACAATGAAAAGGAGGATGAAAGATTTAAGAAAAATTCTACAACTGAAATACAGTCGAACCTCCACATAACGAACCTCTATATTGTGAATTTTTCTATGTAGTGAACTTTTTCCTGGAACCAAGAACATTTAACGACTTTTTTTGTAAAATAACCTCCCAATATATCGAAGTTATTTTCTAAATAACAAACGTTTTCTCTTATGATTCTATTTTTTTTTATATCTTTGAACTATTTCTGGAAATTTCGAGGTTTTCTCTCTTTTAGCACATTTTATGGTGGTTATAAATATTGAACTGGTTTTTTAGGTTGTGACGTCTTACGCGTCTTTTCTTTAAAAAGTTCTTTGGGCTCTTTGGGCCAGAATTAATGGCAACTCTTTTCCAACCAAATCCAAGAAACGAGAAGTGAAGAGATGCAAATAATATAGGATAAATATAGGATCTTAGAGTAAGCGGGATGGCAATGTAAAGGAATGTTAGACAATTGACGTGCGTTGTGGCAGTTGATGATTATTAAAGTTCGTCGTTCAAGATTTAAGTTCTACTTGTCGTGGATAATCAAATTGGTGTCCGACTAGAAGTTAAACGGCAAGCTACATACCATTGTAGATAAAGACAAGTTTATTACAGAATAAAATAAGGTAGTATTAATTACTTATTAGTATATTTGAAGATTAAGAGGTTCGATTATTGAGAGTGGTCTGAATTATATTTTGTGTTGCGTATTGCGTCATCGTAGATTCTCTCATTAATTATTAATATTATATTTGTTCAAAGTTTAAGTTGAATATATTAATAAAGTCATATTAAGATTTTGTTTGAGTCTAGTTCTTTCGTCAACCCTACACCTCTAGC
Organism: Trichonephila clavipes; assembly: GCA_019973935.1. Classification (NCBI taxonomy): domain Eukaryota; kingdom Metazoa; phylum Arthropoda; class Arachnida; order Araneae; family Nephilidae; genus Trichonephila; species Trichonephila clavipes. Next base: position 73,444 of record BMAU01004218.1, on the reverse strand, counting down.
TCACGCTGATGCTTCGAGGATGTATTTTCAAGGTGAGGTACATCACAAGGTGTTCTAACTCGCTGAGAGCAACATAATTCTGGGCATTTCATCTAAGAAATGCAACCTTTAACCCTCATTGCCCTGTTCAGTGGAAACATTTTCGATATTCCCTTTCATTCTCAGTAGAATCTTGTGTCCTTAAACTAGTATATGTTTATTTGTAGTATTGATCAGTCGTACTGGTAACTTCGTTTAATGTAGCTCGAAAATGTCACGACGTAAGTTCCTGAGCATCAAAGATAAACATTTAACTCTTAATCAGGTGGATAAAAACGTCAAGAAACTTTCCTTGCAGTTTTCTTTCTTTTTCTTATTGGTGAGATATACAAAATAAATATATATTAATTTACAAAAATGTGTGATTAATTACTTTTTAAATATGCAGTGTTTATAAATTTAAAATTTCTTTTATGTGGTTTATCAAAAAATTTAAATATAGACCTCTATATCGAATTCCCCATATAACCAACTTTTTTCGGGATTTAGTGACTTCGTTATACAGATGTCCGGCTGTATATGAAACATTTTTATAAATTCAAACAAAACTATACATATAATTGCGCTTACATTTATTTTAATTATTTTCTTAAACGAGTATTTTTCCATTGAATGATTTTTTTTTGTTAACATATCATTTTCTAATACATTGGAAAGTTCTGAAAAAAAAATCTTTCACATTGAATTTTACGATAAGCTAATATATTAGCATTCAGTCTTGATTTCTCACAAGTCCAAAACCATTAAAAACTAAAAAACTCGTTCAACTTCTGCATTTTTTACAAGACAGCACACAATGTAAATTTAACAGAATAATTATATTTTCATATGAAATGTGTTCATTATTTTAAATGATTTAAGTATTTCACTCATTTTTTTATCAATTTCAGCATGGTGATTTTTCAATTGCTCTCATTTATTATAATTTAAATGTACAGTCTTCTTTCTACTTCAGATAGACAATTGCATGACAAATCATGAATTTATGTTCATAACAAATCAACACAATCTTCTATATGTTCAATTTACTTGCGATGTTTTCAAAAATACCATTGAAAACTGTCATCCCCGTGATATTTGTTTCAGACCACTCTTCGACATTTTTGAAACATGTGTGTGTGTTGGGTTCATCTCTAAATCCAGTGATTAATAGATCAGTTTTAAAACACTTAAAAGGAAGACAAGCAGGACACTTCTCGAGGAAGGACAGAACCTATAAAAGGAGGAGTGTCCTCCCTAGAAAAGGATGTCTGGTCAACTTATTGATCAGATTCAAATGTAAGAGTTAAAATTTGTGAGTTTGTAAAGAGAAATATAAATAATTTTCAGCTTTTGAATAATTTCCTTTCTGTGTATTTTTCACTGAAAACGATGTTTTATTCGTATGCTAGGTTTCTTAGAAATTTATGATATCACATTCTATTACATTGAATAAAAATAAAGTATTAATATTTTATTTTGGTGTAAGGGAAGCTGTTTTCTTATTTCAGAAATAGAAGTATTTCCATTTCAAATTTATCTAAAACAGGCCAAAAGATTCTTGCTTATTCCAAAATTAATGAATTATATTTGCATTTATTTTCTAGTTAAGAAATAACAGAACTTCAAAACATTTACAATAATAATTATTTTGTTAAGTATACATAATAATTTTAAAAATAATTCGGTATAAACAAATAACAAAAATATATAAACTAAACAAAAATAATTTTAAAAATCTGCAAACATTTTGAAGCAGGTCATTTTGAATATTAATTATTTGAAAAATATTTTTAAATAAGTTATTTGAATGGAATATTTAAGAATAAAATTTATAGGAATACTTAAGAACAAAAAACTTAAGAATGAAGCTTATAGGAATATTTAAGAAAAAAAAATTAAGAAATAAAAAAAAAATTAAAGGAATACATATTTAAGAATAGATAATTTAAGAGCATATAAGAAAAGAGAATAATTTGTTTATATCACAAATTGTTTTTGTTAACCAAAGCATTTATATTGTATTTATATATTTATTAATGACAATTTATAATTAAATCAGCATTATATTAACTTTAACCAAAATTCTTATGCAGAGCATAAATTAAAATAGTTTCAAGTTTTCCTAGCTTGCATTAACTACATCATTATACAATATGAATTTTCACTTAAACAGTTTATTCTCAAAATATCTTTTAACCAAACTTTTTTTTACAAGGAATTTATCACTTTCGATTTCTCAACCCAACCTATCTCTTATTTTTTCGTTTCAGCTTTCATCAAGAAAATAGAAATGCTGTTTAATTACATTTTTATGTTTGGGAGATAGTATAAGAAAAAAATACTTTAATTTGTCTTAGTTACCTGTCAACTCAAAAGAGTTCTTTTTTAATTTAAAATTTAAGTAGTCTTTTAATTTTTTTGTTCTAAGTTAAATCCGATTATACATAACTATTTTTACAACACATACATTATCATTTGAAATTGTAATACATCTGACATACAAATAACTGTTGAAATAACAAAATTTTTACATACTAAGACTCACGAGATTTAACAAAAGGGAAATTTTTGCGTGTTTATAAGACATTTACAAGTCCTCTTAATGTGAAATTCCTATTGAAATTTTACATTTTCAAGTTCCGAAAAAATTATAAAAGATAACAGTAAAAGAAGATATTGCGGCATGCTACTCATATATTTTTTCTTATTTATTTCATGCTTCTACTCGTAAAACAATTCTACAATGCATTTTTGAATAATACCTTAACATTGTAAAGCTAAAATCTGTATGTGTTAAATTAAGAAGTCTTTTGTTATTAAGAATTCTAAAATGTGCTTCATAATGACGTCTGTTGAACTTAAGAGAAATCTCCTCGCATAAATTTATTTAAAGTAAATAAACAAACGATATATTGTTAATCTTTAAAAGGTACAATGGCGTATAAGGTTCAAAATAAAGATAAACAAATATATATTTACACCCACTTAGTTATAATAAAAAAACGTTTACTACATTTGATTGAATTTAAGTAGGAAAGTTTCGGAAATGGCTAGAATGTTTAAACACGCCATTAATACAGTTAAACATATTCTTGTGTGGAAGATACAGACTGAATAAAAGAAATCGCACAAAAAAGTATTCGAAAATTATATATATACATATACTTGCATACAACAAACAATTTGATCGCCATACTAAAAAACACTTTTTATGCGGTGAAAAGGGACCGCATAAAAAAGTGGCTGTAAAAAATATGTCAAATATTTAAGAAATTTATCAGTAAGTACTTCCAAACACGATACATAATTAAATTCCTCATGGAAACATTTAAAAAAATTTAATTTCTCATTGTATTGTAATGGGTCAATCCGATAGCTTACATATATCATCTTGGGGTAAATTGCTTCATTTAAAAGATGTTATATAGAAAACTTTATCCCGAAGTAGAAGACATGGTTTATGTAAATAAAGAGTAGTAGTTAAGCATTAACTTTTAGGTAAGCGAAGTTAGTTGATAGTGGAAAGTAGCTTAGAGTTATTCTACGATCAATTGCTGAATAATTCAATATTGTTAATTGGCGATTTAGTCAATAAATTTAGAATTGAATAATAACGACAGGAACCGAACAAATGAAAAAGGAATTACAGTAACTTAGACCGTTGAAAACCAAAGCATTCCAAGAGTAAATTAATTGAATTATAATTGAATATTATACGTCCTTTCTGCCGTATAAATGCTCCTATAATTAGAAGTATGCACTTTCTACCCTGGGTTGTTAAATAAAGTGAAAGAACAATAAATTACAATTGTATTGTCTATTGTTGATCTTTATTCTACCCCCAATTACCACTAAACGTGACAGCTCGTTTATCACAGTATACAGCGAACATTTTTCAAAATGATCATACATAATTCACTGGTATTCATCGTAACCCAAATCATGTATCTTTCTGTGATGATTTAGTTCAATACCGTTTATGTCACTTGAACATACAATTTCAATTGATATTTTCTTCAATTGATAGGTTTTTGTGACAAGGGTTAGTTGGTCAGTTGCTTGTGAAAGCCACGATACCCAGGTATGCATGATCGAAGGTCTTTTTGCAATTTCATACTACTATCAGAAATGGTAATTATTTTAAGAAAATGCTTTTCTAATTTGTTGGAAAGATGAATTCTAGCATGCATTGTATATTCTTTCAAAGAATCCTATTCTTGTTGTCCGTCTTCATAATTTTTCAAATAATTGATAATGTCACTGTCATTGAAAGTTTCGTCTTCAATCAAGTACGTGTTGTTATTGCATTGCGAGGAATCAATGGAACATACATTGTCGAGGTAACGTTTATAACCAATTAAAAGAGCGTATTAAAGTGTATATATAATCTACATTGATAGAAAACTCTACAGTGGAGCCAAAACCATTGAAATTTATACAACACATATAAAAAAATTGAAAAAACCCGCACAAAAATAAAATTGCATGAAAGAAGAACCACACAAAAACAGGTTAAACTGCATCTTATTTCTAATTTAAGAAGATCACCTCACATACACAAACAATACGTGAGGTATTGCAATTAATCAAATTTATCTTTATCAACAAGTTCTAATCTTTAAAATATCTATCATTTGCAATCCATTGAAAACAATTAGTTCAATTAATTTCACTCCTAAGGTATCCGACTACCCTCGGAACCATGATTTTAAAAAAGCGTATAAATGGATAACTTTCATGATATTCAGTGTCACTTAGATTAGAATACATGTATAAAATTGTTTTAAGGGCATTTGACAAAAATAAAATATTTTTAATACAATATTTTGGTAAAAATTAACTTACAATAACCTTTTTCAAAATGTTCTCTTTTAAAAAAATGCTTTTAAAATAATAAAAATATTTTGCTTATATAAAGTAATGACTTCTTCAGAGAGTTAACAATTTTTTGAAAAATTCCCATTAGGAAATAATTACCGGCGTTTTATCTTAAAAGTTATCCCGTCTGTTGTCGTAAAACATAGATATAAACCTACTTCTAAGTTATATATTTCAAAATTTCTAGTTGAGCCTCTGTAAAGAGGTCTGAGATATATACATGCAAAATATATTATAATAGAAGCATTTTTCACAAAAGGAGAATATTTTGAAAATTGTTCATTCTATGTTATTTTATTGTGAAAATATTGTACTTAAGTCATTTTTATTGTAATAATATTCTTAAAACAATTTTATATACATTTTCTAATCTAAGTAACACTAAATATCATAAACATTATCCATTTACAAGCTTTTGCAAAATCACGGCTCCGAATATATATATATATATAGTCGAATACATTAAATCCAAATTTTCAGATGTAAAGCTACAGATATAACTATATAAGGGATAGAAAAACCCTGCTCATGGTAAATTAGTAAAGTGTTACTTATTTATCTATAACTGACGTATATGTGTTTGTGTGCATGTGTATGCGTGTAAGATAAATTACAGTGCATAAGCTGTGATGTGCTGGCTTTCTACGTATTTTCGTGTCAAATCAAAGCTGTATTTAGATATGAATGCTTTTTGCTACATGGTGCTTAATGGTTTCGAGTATATATAAACTATATGCATATGTGTTTGCGAGCGCGTGTGCGTGCATCTGTACGTGTGTGTTAGATTGTGTTTGTGAGTGTTCGTTTGTAATTAATGTGCATACATGCATATTCCTATAACATTTTTAAGCTTGTAATGCTAAACACATATTTACCAATATATTCATGGCAGCCTTAAGAATCTAAATGTTGAGGAAGTCTAAGAAATCTAGTTCTGTTTATTCTCTTAAATCAATGTTTGTTTATTTTTTGTCCTTCTTGCCTCAAAAATGTTTTTAATGCTTACCTTACTCAAAAATTTCTCAAACTTTAAATTAAATTACGGAAACATTCCATTAATAACACTCGAATAAACGTAAATAAAAGAATAAGACTCGAAATTCCAATTTAAATAAGAGAATCAAAAATGCAAACATAAAATAAGAGAAACATTTTGAAAGGGTCTCTTGAAGACATTTTAATCGAATTATTCCAAGTTTTTGGATGAGAAAAATAATTAATTAATCAGAAAATCTAAAGAATTTTACCGAAGGGAATTTCTAGTTTTCATTGTTTTTATTGTTGTTTTTAATTCTTTCAAATAAACGAACTTTTTTATACAGATAAATAAATAATCTCAATGAGTTGTTTTTAAAAAATAACATGAGAATTCTCAAATCAGTTTGCCTTTAAATTAATAAAACTAAGTTATTTGAGAGTAACTTAGCTTCGGCTGTTATTTCTTTGTAATAAATTAAGTGCGTTGAGTATTTCAAATTTTTCAACGTATTGTAAATAAAATAATGTAGTTGCACTATTGTTTAATTAATTAATTTTGAACATTAAAAAAGCTAGGAAACAAAACTGGGAAAAATTCCAGGTTCTAGAGAAAATCCTTTAATTAAAGGAAATGAGTGTCTTCAAATTTAATGTACTACAAATACCAGGTCATTAAATGATAGAATGCAGTTCTAGTTAAAAGAAAAATATTGATTGAAATTACTAAATTTTCACTTTACTTGGTTGCTCGCAGGTAACCATGAGAGGTTAAGAGTCCATAGTCATTGCATTTGTGTGAAACTTTTTCAAATTTATATGATGGAAATTCTTCTTAGAAGGTTTTAAATAGCGTTTATACTGAGAGAGAGGAAAAGTTCTCATCTTGCCTTCCATACAAATTTTTAACAAGGAATATATAAAGTATTTTTTTAGGACTTTAAGTACTCAGGGTTAAGTTGTTTTCCTTCTGCGGTACATCTAGACATTTATAATTAAATAATTTTCTATTAATATACTTTTAAAGAGTATTTTTATCCAGGTATAGAAGTTTAAGTTGGCATTACTTTCCAAGATAGCGACCCATTTAACAGCTGTCAAGTGATTTATTCTCAGTTTGGTTTGGCAATTCATCATAAATAGACTCACGCCTGAACAACGCTTTCAAATTGTGCAATTTTATTTCGAAAACAATGGTCGATTTTCATAAGCGTATTTTGTTTAGAGATGAGGCGCACTTCTGGTTGAATGGCTACGTCAACAAACAAAACTGCCGCATTTGGAGTGAAGCTAATCCACAAGTGTATGACGAAACACCGTTACATCCAGAAAAACTGACTGTTTGGTGCTCTTTTTGGGCTGGTGGAATCCTTCTTCAAAATCGATGAAGGCCACAACGTTACAGTTAATGGTGATCGGTATAGAGCCATGATTACTAACTTTTTCATTCCTAAATTGAACAATCATGATGTCCAGGAGCTGTGGTTCCAAGAAGACGGCGCAACATGTCACACAGCTCGTGCCACAATCGATTTATTGAAAGACACGTTTGGTGACTGCATAATTTCACGTTTTGGACCTGTGAATTGGCCACCAAGATCTTGTGATTTAATACCGCTAGACTATTTTCTGTGGGGCTATGTAAAGTCATTGGTCTATGCGGATAAGCCACAAACGCTTGACCATTTGGAAGACAACATTCGCCGTGTTATTGCCGATATAAGGCCACAAATGTTGGAAAAAGTCATCGAAAATCTGATGTCCAGATTGGATTACATCCTAGCCAGCCGTGGCAGTTCTATGCCAGAAATCATATTTAAAATGTAATGCCACAAGATTATCTTTCGAATAAAAAAAAATTCATGTCAATCGAATAATACATCGCTGTTTTATTGCAATTAAAATTCTATACCTCTAAAAAAACACCCTTTATTTTTCGTTATATTTATTTTCTCCTTAGAATTGTGGTGTATATTTTCTTTTTCTTATACAGCACAATTGTTATATAAATTCTTTCTCTAAGAATTTTTTTTTACTGAAATATGGAAGTTACCCCAAACGTGATATATGATAATTTTATTGGATTGGCCAGAAAGTATAAATTCAGTTTTTTAACAATTTTTTTTATCCTAAAATGACCTTTAATTGGCCAAATATCTCATATTCTGTTTGATTAACTGTTGCTATTTTATTGTCAACTACTTGACTTTATGTCCATAAAGCGTTTGGTTCTTGTCAGCACAAAACGCAACCACATTCGATTATCATTATTACTGAAATTTTTACCATTTAAAAAATTTCACAAACTTCTACCTAAATGATAATCTGATGGTGTAAGTACGGAGATGATAAATGGATTGTCTACAATTATATTAATCGAAGAATATCATTGCCTAAACATAATGCACCTTTTACAAATTCTTTAGTAATATTAGCGAAATTATTTTAACTTTGTTAGGAAATGATGAAGCATCCTCCCAGCTGCAGCGACCTTGCATTATCTAAATATCATTTATTTCAATTTCACAAAGTTTTTTAAATAGTAATAGTCTTAAAAATAATGATGACCACGAATTACACTTGATACAGTTTTTGACTGTTGGCCAAAAACTCACAGAATTCGGATTCATGAAACGATCCAAAAAAATTGCAACATGTAATTGAACAAAATGAAAGATATTTGGCACATTAAATTAAGTTGTTTATGCAGAAAAATTTCATATTGTATAAAATCTAAATTATATACAAACTGTCTTACCACAACCCAATAATTAAGGCTATGTAACCTCTACAACTCTCTCCTCAATTAACGTTTCATAAAATATATGTACATAATCCAAGATCTGTTTTAGCAACGTTACGCATTGAATGAAATTTCTCCGTAAAATAGATGTGAGTATAGTAACATATATTGAGTTATAGTAACATATAATAAGTTTCTAGGTAACATACCTCGTAATTCCTCGCATTTCCGAAAACCACTTCTGTAGTTTTACATTATCAAGGTACTTTTAAAAAAGTGAAATTCCATTACCATTTTAAATGTAAATTTACGTCACTCTTTATTTCTATTTCAACTTAGATATAATGCATTAAATCATGTTTTTGAGGAATCACAAGTCATATTTTCATCTTTATACACTATTGTTGAAAAAAAAGGGAATTCTTGCCTGTGATTTTTGCATCACTGTCTCAAAGTATTAATTGGCAAAACTAGTACAATTTCTACCAAATACTTCAGGTACCTCTAGAAATGACTGTACGTTTGTATTCCTACAAGTCATGGTCGGTTTTTTAAAGAAGGTATTTCAATTTTAAAAAAAAAGCTACAGTAATTTCTCGAAACTGAGACTAGATTTATATTCCTGGTAAAATTTCGAGTGAAATGGGTTACTTTGGTAAATATCTAGGGTGAAAAAAGTGGTTGGATTGGTCACCGAATTAGACTATTGAAAAAAGGGACGAATTTCAACGAAACGGCTGTGCATAATTTTTGAACTAATTGGAATTTCGACAAGCTCCATACGTATTCGTGATCAGCGTATTATTCTAATGAATAAAAACTAAGTTTGGTAAGAATTAGAGGAAGAAAAAAAATGTCCTAAACACACGGAAATGAGGAATGCGTTGCAATTAAGCCCATTTGAAAGATGAACGCTTAAAAAGTGATCCTACCGCAATTAAAAATTTTTTACTTTGTTGTTTCGGTTTTTTTCTTATACTTTTCATAAAAATACATTATCAAAGTGCAATATCTCGAGTTCTAATAATCGCAAAGTAAAGATTTAAGTGTATTCGGGTTTGGGAGCTACCCGTTTGAATCACACCCGTTTTTTTTAAATCGGTCAGGAAGTTGGCTTTCCAGCCACAAAGGGTCGATTGTTTTAAGGAAGTTCTTTTAATTTAAAAAAAAGTTATTGGAATTTCACGAAACAGAGACAAGATTTAGATTTCTGGTAAAATTTGGAGTAAAATGGTTCACTTTGGTAAGTTTTTGGGGGTGAAAAGTAACGAGCTATAAGTGCAACCTTCTGGAATGGGGGATCGGGCCACATTTCAGACACGGCGATCCCATAACAAAATATTAAAAAAAAATATTTTCAAAACTTGTGCGATTAACATGTATTTGGGAGCTCCAAAATAGAATTCAACCTTTAAAAAAGTTTTAATGAAATGTAATTTGTACATAGAACAATGTAATATATAAAAAGAGTGAACGACAGTTATACAGGATATCCCCAAAAGCAGCGTACAAAATTGGAGGGGAGGTAGAGAACATTCTGAGGAGCCCTAATTACCTGAGAAAACATGGGAGGAAAGCAATGGTACTGTACATGAACATGCAAGGTCGGAAAATTTGTTTTTCTCATTTTAGACATGGGTAGCGTGTGATGAACATGAATCGTTATACGAACGTGGAGTTGGTGGATATCCACTTTATCTACAGCGTAGCTAATGGAGATGGACGTGTTGCTGTTCGGTTGTATCTAGAAAGATATCCAACGATGTGGCAACCGAATCATCAAATGTTAACTCGGGTGCATCAGAACGTGGTAGAACATGGAACTTTCAGAGCCACGATTGACGACATGCCCCTCGATTCTGAAATTGACCTGCTATCATGAATATCTATCGATGCTGCTACAAACAGTGAAACCCTCGAAATTTTCGAATACTTGCGAACATGTCCGTTAATCCATGTCAAAACAGGTGCCTTACGTGCATACATGCTAATTGCAGCAATTTCAAACACTTCCTCGTTTGCTTTAAAGCCATACTTTAAATTTAATTTTGATTTTGTTTTTGTAATAAACGTTTCACACTCTCTCTTTAGCTTGTTAGGGTTAGGTTTCAGCCTATGCCTTCATATGTAATTACGACTCCACAGGATGCTCTCTTCCTCCGTTCCAAGTTTTTGCTCGGCATTCGGGGACACCCTGCATAATACACATATACCGATGGATACGTTTTAATAATCAAAAGATTCTGAAGTAGGTACCACAGGAAAGAACAGAAATCATGTTAAAACGGAGCGTGGTTCTTTTCAAAGGCTTTGCAGCTTTTCCTACAGGAATTCATTCTGTTTTTTTTAAATCCACTTAGAGATCACTTCTATTTCTTTTAGCAATCATGTTTTCAGTTGCTGGGTGATTATGTAAGGTAATAAAAAAAATATGACTTTTGATAGCTCTCTGCAAATCCTTATAAATGTGCTCTGTAAAGTTAAAATCTGGAGATATTTCTGACCACACACAAATTCACATCAGGAAAGATTTCATACACTTAAGATATTATTGAATCATGAGATATCCTCTAAACAGCCATAAAAGAAAACCCAAAGTCAGCTGCGCTTCCAACATGTGGCACTAAGATTTATTTCTTATAACTTTTATTTGTGACAGAACTTTTTATTACTGATGTGGAGGTTTGTGCTCTTATCTATTATGAGTCCTGCAAAGACCGTCAAACGTCTTTTGTCGGTTTCTTAGGTGTGGTGACAACCTGGTGACATTTGGGTTAGATGCATATGTGACGCACCCATCACTAAAATGACTTCCATTTCCCCGTAGGTCGTCGCTAAGAGTTTAAGGAAATTATATAGAGAATAAGAACAAATTAATATATATATATATATATATATATATATATATATATATATATATATATATATTAAAAAAAAGCCGCGGTAATTCAGTGCAGATGACTGCAAACTCATAACTGGATGAACTCGTTCTTTCTTGTCCTTTTTCTATACTTGGTGCATTGCACTTCCAATTAAGAGTTGTCGGTAGGGCCTACACCGACAATGTTAAATTGAGCCACTTTAGGAACCTGTTTCTCAGAAATTGTCGAATATAAAAACTTCAAATTTTGGCTGTATAATAATTAGGCTTTTTTATTTAAGTATTTTTTTGGTAACAAGTTTCAAATATATTTACTTTTTTCAAAAAAGAAATTCATCGTAGAAGTATCGCTGTGAAATTTGTGAAAATTGTCATTTTTTTTTTACGATAACTGCTTCTGAGCAAAATATTTTAGGACAATCTCGAAGAAAGTAGATCCATTGAATATAGTTACATATTATTTATGTGCAGTAAAACTTGCAAGTGGCTTCATTCATTATTTTCTAAGAAAAAGGTACACGCAATTTGAAAACAATCATTTTGAGGTAATTTCATTTTAAGTGTAAAAAAGCACATAATCACAAAAATAATGAATTACAACATGTTTTTGCCCTAGTTTTTTAAACATTAGTATCTTCTTATTTTTTAAACATAAAATATGAAACAAAAAAGCCTTACAATGTTCAGAAAATACATGTATAGTAATTTTCAGTTTTTGTTCAACAAGATTTTTTTAGCATTTTGCTTCAATTTTCACAAATTATGTAAAGATCTCTGAAAAATTTTTAACTTCAATGCATTTTAAATATCAAATTTGACCTTATAAATTAAAACAAAATGTATCAAACATGTATCAATATGTATAACTCATGATTTGGGAGTACGGGATTTTACGACGTTGGAAAAATTTAATTATGGATTTGTATGTTTCCATGTAAGCACAGTTTTCAAAACTTTCAAAATTCAAAATTTTCTCTAAACTGTATAAAGAATTTCTAAAAAAGTCAAAAATAAAACTGTTTTTATGATTTTAAAAATGAAATTTGTGTATTGTTATGCATGTAACAAGCTTCTCGCAAGGACAAAAATCATTACACATCTGAGTTGTAGTTAGTTACCTATTATTGAAAAACTTTTGAATTATTAAAGCTTAAAAACTTCTCTGAACAATAAATAAACATTAATATTTGCAATTAAGTGAAATATTTAAAATATGTTGTGTAGTTTTCTCAAAAACATGTAACATAAAAATATCACTATGAATTTTTAAAAAAATTGACATTTTTTGTCACGATATATGGACTCCAGTCAAAAATTTTGTGAATATCCCCCCAAAAAACTGACATGAATATATATAGTTACATATAAGTAACACGAGGAAAAAAATCTTTACATTAATACATTATATTCTGAGAAAAACATGAATACAGTTTTAAAAACATTTTTGAGAAAATTGAATTTTCACTATAAAGCTCCACTTTATGACAAAAATAATGAATTACAACATGTGTTTATCCCATTTTATTAAACATTAGCATCTTTGCAATTTATTTTGCATAAAATAGTAAACAAAAAAGTTTTAAATTGCCCAGAACAGCATTTAAATTTTTTTTAACGAGAAAACATCACATTTTTCTCAAATTCTGCATAAATTTTTAAAGAATTTGTAGCTTCCATAAATTACAAATATAAAATTTGAACAGAAAGCATCATAAATGTAATGTGAAAATGTATCAATACGGTTATGGTCAATATGGTGTGAATTTAAGATGGTATTTAAAAATACTTGATTATACGTTTCGTAAGTTTTTCTTAGGTTTTCGTAACATTATTACTAGGTTTTGTTATTGCAGACAATTTCTAAGTTTTAAACTTCAAAAGTTACTCTAAACTGGACAAATTATTTCTAAAACAGACAAAGTAAAACATTTTTGATGTTTTTAAACATGAAATTTATATATGTAAGAAGTTTCTCGAAAAGACAACAAACATCACAAATTAATGTATTATCTCATACCTTTATCTCAGAAACTATTAAACATAAAGACTAAAGATTTTGACTGCATGTATTAATTATACACTTATATTTATACTGAAGTAAAATTTTTTAAATATATTAATTATTTTTTTTTTTTTTTTTAAAAACATACATTTAGTTGAGAGAGCAAATGTGATTATTATGAATTTATTAAAAATTGTCATTTTTTGTTATGATAGCTGCTTAAAAATATTTCAAAAATGTATTTTCAGTATACACAATTGGATTTAAGAAACATAATACATGCATATATTTAATTTACAAAATTTAAAAAAATATTTAGAAAACAATTTTTATAAAAAATCTTACCTTGTTAAAGTATTATTCTATTTTTTTCATCACATACCTTCATTCTGCCTTATGTAATTATTAAATTAAGATTTATTACAAGTATGTTTCTCAGCTGGACATGATCTTAATTTTGTTTTATTTAACACTTTACTTAAACACATGAAGATTTCGTAATAATTAAGAATAACTAATTAAAAATGAATTTCAACTAAAGAAAAGACCTAAATTTCAGTAAAAAATTACTACATTTTAAGTATAACAATTACTAAAACCCACATGTGAGAGACATCTGAAATTGGCTCCAAAGGTTTTTAGCAAATCTAACAGTTGCAGTTATACAGTTATCTAAAGTTAATTTGCGTATTAAAAAATAAAAATTAATCGAGGCTTTGCAACTTTTCCCAAATTTTTAGAAGACAATGTTTACATTTCTATCTCTCAAAATGGGCGTCGTAAATCAGTGGATTACTTTTTAAATACCTTTTTAAATTACTTTTAATTCATATAATTGATTGTATGTTATATCATTGGAAAGGTCTTGATTTGAAGATTTGAGAAATATCAAAATCCCAAAAGGGATTTTTAAAAGGGGTTAACCCTACTAACTGCTCTTAAGAGGATGGGTGAGTGATACATCTGAAGAGACTTGAGAGAGAGAGAAATCATCACCTTTGCACGGTATGAAAGTAAGGAGAGTGGGCGTATGACGTCTTAGTGCTGTCCTCTCCCCTTGACCCTGGTTGAAAACTAGGAGGTACATTCGAACATAGTCCCGTTTTCCACCGTTATTAAATAATTAGCCATTTAGTAAATACTTAAGATACTTCAAAATGTTCGAAACATATTATTCAAGAAACCCAATAAGCTTTTTACTTTGGTAATAAATGTGATGCTTAAATTTCCCATTTTTATAGACCTATCTCACATTGAGCATTTTAAGCATTTAGTAAATTTTGCTACAAGTAAAGCTCGGGCATTAAAATAAAGATAATGAGTAACAAATAGGAATAGAAAAAAATGAGGATTCCATTTCACTAAATTGAAATAACTCTCTTTAGGAGTTGTTTCCCCAGCTATTTTAAGACAAGTCACGTTTTAAAAGGGGTTTGAAATAAATAAAATATTCTAATAATTTCAAAAATCTGTATAATTGATTTGGGTTTTTTTTTTAATTTTTGAATGTAGGTTAGTATATAAATACAAAATTAATGTACATAAAAACAAATACATAAATTGAGGATTTCAAAAACGATAAATGGTCAACTGCAGTCTGGTGATCAAAATTTAAAGTATTTGTACAATTTTCTTTTCAAATTTCTTACAGCATAAAGGGTTAAAAGTCAAACTAAATTCTTCAAAAAAAGAGTAAAATGCTTAGTAATCATTTAATTTTTTTTTACATTTTGGATAGTGCATTTACAGAAAAATATTTGCAGGCCGATTTCAAAATTTCCTCATTTTCCCACATATAACATTTTTGATAATTTTGCTGAATTTTAAAAGCGGATAAAATGAGTAAACACCAACATTTAGATAAAACTAATCTAGATAATAAATTTTCGTGGTACTGGAAACAGGAAAACATTAAAATATCCGACTACGTTGAAAACGTCATTTTCGGTCAAAATTCACATTTTCTTTTCATTTGATATTTTTAAAATTCAAACAATTATCTCTCTAAATCTGCCTTTGTTTTGTCTGTGTGATAGTTAGAAAAAAAGTTAGAGGTGTTTAAAATATTATTACAGTGGTGAAATCGACACCGGAAGTAGACAGCTTAACGTACTTTTTACACATAATTTTTGCAATTTCATACCATTATAATTTTAAAAACAGTTTCTGATATTTTTTTAAGCTATTTTATTGATAGACCACAATTTCAATCTTTTAATTGGACTTTTGTGATTGGCAAAATCTGTTTCTTCTGACCTCACATGTTTTTGTTTTGATTTGAATCTTACGAATTTTGCTCACAAATTTCTTCAAAAACCTGAACTTTTTTTGCTTTAATTGTACACTTTTTAATCGTTAATTATTTCTCAACATTCTACTTTTCATATTATCTACTTATAAGGGTTAAAAAAGAATTAATTTAACCTCTTGAAAATGCAACTATGCTGGTGACTTTCACAAAAACAGTGGAAGTGTTGACTTGTAGTGTTCTTGGCTTGAAGTGCTAAAACTTGTAATGAACGAAAACTGGAATAAGTAAAGGTATTTTCACAGAACAAAGAATGTTTTAGAGGAACATTAAGAGGTAAAAGAATATTTTATTTAAATTGGGAAGTGTGCTTTTAAGTTTGTGTTTCTCCAATTTTTTTGATAAAATCTGTACCTGCATGAAGATTATACGTTAGAACTGACTTTTAATGTGACTTCAAAAATTATCCGAGTAAACTTTTATCGCACTTTTTTCAGCTACTGAAAAACTAAGAAAGCAAAGTGTTATTAATTTGCAACTTATTTGTGGAAGGTGAGTGATTGAAAGATGACATTTGTCTGTGAAAAAGCTATGTGCTAAGCTGAACTGGCCTTGTATGACAAAAGGAGCATTTAGACTTTGTGAAAGAAAGTCTTGGCTGTGCTGCTACACCAACGGCTAATTATGTCATGAACGACACTGCTTTGGAAGCTAAAAGCATTACAAATGTTTCAAAAAGTCAGTTGAAGAATGGGGAATATATCCGTTGACGGCAGAGACACGTGGACAATAATCGCTAAATGTGGTTTCTATAGAAACTTTATACATTGACACTGGGAAATTTTAGATTTGGAAATGTTATCAAAGTTTTTTTAGAATTCTATAAGTCTAGTCATACATGCGTGTTCCTGCAATCATCTAGGATTTACTTCAAATATGGTGCGTACAAAACCTTGGTATGTTTTTGCACTGCGAAATCTTAAAAAATATGTATTTCTTTTGTGATGGTGATTGCAGGGATATATTTCTGTTAAAGATGCGTATAGTGTTAACAATGTTATCAAATATGACTGCATCATCAAATAAGATACATCTAAGAAAGATTGAGTAGTTGGAAAAGAAAATTTTTAAAAAATGCCAGAAAACCTCGGTGAGAAGAAAAAACTTATCAAGTAACACCAATAATCAAGTAACACCAATCACGTCAGAGCTATGCTAAGTGCTACAATAGCGGCATTTTCTCACTGTTGCTCCAGCAGGGAGAAACCCATACATGGACCGTGCCCAATTTGAGCGGATAACTGGTGTGACTATCTACGAGGAAACGACACCGGAAAACAATAAACAGAAAAAAAGTGTTGGTCTTTCTGTGAAACTTTCAAATATTGTTAAACATGTGTACACAAAGCAGTGTGATAAGCAGTTATTATAAAATTGTCTCCACGGTAAGACCCAAATACAAATGTATCATTTAACGCCTGTTTGTGGCCAATCTTTTTGAAAGAAACTTTTATCGAGCTAAAAACATTTTCTTTATGTACCCATATATTGCCGTCATTATTTTTTAAAAAAAGCTTTCATTAATATGTTAGGTATTTTGGCATAAATGCAGGGAAT
The DNA here is from genome assembly GCA_019973935.1 of Trichonephila clavipes. NCBI lineage: Eukaryota > Metazoa > Arthropoda > Arachnida > Araneae > Nephilidae > Trichonephila > Trichonephila clavipes. The sequence continues at coordinate 56,079 of BMAU01004218.1, read as the reverse complement.
AGTAGACTTCGAGATGAGAGATTTATTCATATCTTTCGAGTCGGTGACTCGAAACAACAGTCTTTGCCTTTTTTAAAATCAACCAGAAAAAAAGTGGGTCCAAGGAAAGAAAAAAAATTAACAAACTGCCAAAGAGTGGAAGTGTTAATTATAAATCAGGAGAGTTTTAGAAATATACTTGTCATATTTTGTTCAGACATTGCTTTTATAAAGTTTCAATGCATTTTTCTGAAAACTATTTTTTTGTAAATTTCATGATATTTCAAACATGATATCTAAAAAAACTATTAAAGATTCTTGTATGCAATTTTACACAAATTTTATTAATGGTATTTTCTAGAGAATGACATGCAAGCTAAGAAATTGAACAATTTTTAGTTATTTTATAGTTGTATTTCTTTCTGAAAGTTACGATAATTTGATTGATTGTCCTAGTTTGCAAACTCGACTGGCTATAACTTTTGATTCAAAAGAAGTAATTTAACACTTGTAGGTCATTCTCTAGAAATGTGTTTCAAAAACGTATTGCAGCGATATTTTATGTAAAATATAAAATATTTTAAAAAATAGAGTGCTTGAAAAAGTTCCAAAATTTGATTTAAATTTCTTTAAAAATTTAAATTTTTGCAAACTTTTATGTACATATATTATTTCTAACTGTATTTTTTATTATTGTGTATAAAAATGAAACTAAAAATGTAAAAATATTAGGGATTTATTGAAAACTTAAAAAAACAAGTCTCCGAACGTAGTATGATACCTTAAGTGCGAATTTCTTCCTTCTTTAATATCTCGACAGCCCAAGGTGGGTCTTAGTTTTTTCAAGAACCCTTTTCCACGCCAACCTTCTTTCTGAATGTGTTCTCTAATTTTTAGTTTTTAAAACTAGGAGGTCATTATCTAGTGTATCAATCCATCTTAGATAGGGCCTACCGTTTCTCCGTGTACCAGTTGATTGAGCATTCAAAACATTTATGTGGTGCGGATTTCATCCATTTTGTCAACGTGGCCTGCCGATTTAATTCATTTTACTCTGATGAAGTTAAGATGATAGATTCTGTATGTGAGTTCTAAATTTGATATTCTTCCCAACTTGCCATTCTTTCGAATTCCTCCAAAACATATTCTTAAAGTTTTCATTTCGTAGACACTAATCATTTTCCCATCTGTTTGAGACATGAGCCAAGTTTCCCATGCATATTACAACTGATCTTTAAAGACTTTTATACAATAGAACCTTTGTTTTTCTTTTGATTACATTCGATTTCATATTTTTTACGCATTTTTAAAAGTTTTTGTTCATCGTGCAATTTATCGGCATGCATAAATATTATCCACGGCTAGAATAATTATATAATACACTGCTGAAAACAATTAAAGGATATTGTAAGTTTTATATAAAATTAAGATATAAGCGAATTTTTTTTTGCCGAAAATGGAAGAAGAAAATCACAAATGCAAATTCTTTCTGATTTTCAAAGTGTGGAGTATGCTAATTTTAAGTTCGACGTCAAAAAAGTCACTTCAGTGGCAGCTAATGAAATTTGACTTTCAACTGAAATGAAGACAAAGATGATCGGCATTCAGTGACTGCTTTGTTTCGATGAGTACGATGTCTCAGCAAAGTCATTTAACCGATTCAGAGGCTTGGAGAGTTGTTCGTAGGTTAGAAGAGGCCAAACTCTAGCCGATGTAGCGCAAGCCATTGGAGTGTCACAAAGTGTGATTTCCAGGATCTGGAATCGTTTTTTGGAGACTGGAAGTGCAGGTCGAAGACCAGAACAAGGTCGTAGACGGGCAACAAAGCCCAATGAAGATCGTTCTTTAGTGTTAACGGCTCGGAAACATCGAAATATGAACGCTACTATTCTCCAACAACATCTTCACTCGGCTGCTGCCACCAGGGTTTCATTTCAGACTGTCCGAAACCTCCTTCATGGTGTAGGTCTGTATGCTCGACGACCAATGGTATGTGTTAGACCAAAATCAAGGCAACATCGTGACCGCAGGGAGTGGGCAACAGAGCATGTGGACTGGAGGAGAAATGAATGGGGCAATGTTTTTTTTTTCTGACGAGTCCCGGTTTTATGTTCATCCAGATAATAGGCGTATTTTCATCTGGAGGGAACGTGGCAGTAGGAATAATCCTGCATTCGTGCACGAAAGTGTCAGATTTGGCGGTAGAGGAGTGTTGGTGTATGGTGGCATCTCTATTGACGGGTGCACAGACCTCTCCATCATTCGAGATGGACCTCTGATTGTTCGCCGATATAGGGAGGAGATCATCAGACCTATCGTAGTCCTTTACGCAGCTGCAATTAGAGATGACTTCATTTTAATGGACGATAACTGCAGGCCCCCCAAATCGTGCTAACCTGGTGTAGGATTTCCTTTCGTGGAAGGAATCGTACTAATGGAATGGCCAGCGTTTTCTCCAGACATTAATCCAATAGAGCACGTTTGGGCGCTCTAGAAAGAAGAATTGCTGGCCGCCAACCACCCCCCAAACTCTCCAAGAACTGGAAAGAACACTTCTGGAAGAGTGAGACAGAATACCCAAAGTCGTGATTAATAGCCTCATTGACTCCATTCCTCAAAGGTGCTCAACGTTGCTGGCCGTCTGTATAAACCAAACCCCCGACTGAAAATTATTTTCTTTGAAGAAAACACCTTTTCTTATTCTTTTTTTCTCATTTGCACAAATTGAGTTTTTTCCCTTTTGTACACAAATGCGCAATAAAATGCATTTTCTTTCTTCCAAACATGAGTAGTTTATTCTCATATAAATTACTACGTCTGTCGATTATGTACCAATCAGCTAGAGTTTCCCAGCCACGAGATCCACCTAAAACCGCAATATACTTTAATTATTTTCAGCAGTGTATAATAAATACACCGACTGTGTTTATGTTCATCCATGCCATGGCATAAACGACAGCTAGATTGCTCATTTCATTCACTCAACGGAACATCTAACATTATTCTTTTTAAACTTTAAGCCAGTGTTTCTTAAAGTGTGGGGCACGCACCCCTGGGGGGCGTAATGACCCGACAAGGGGGGCGCGAGCATATCTAAAATTTAAAGATTTTTTTTTTAAAAAAATAACCAGAAAGAGAAGTAAAACAAAATGCTTTCTTCCATAATAAAAAAAATACACACAACACTGACATAATTTACGTTTATTATCTGGCCTTTTTCCGTCATCAAATATCTATCTTTGATCCCAAAACCAAATCAAAGAGAAAAAAACATTTTGTTTCATTTGCTGTATTTCCTCAAGGAGAGATATTTTATTACGTTTTAACATAAAATATTACTCGTTAAAAGAAAAAACGAAACCCAGACCCTGAGAAAAATTCTAAGAGGATAAACAATTCATCACTGTAATTATTATTGAAATAATTTACATTAGTTGTAGAGAAAGAAAAGGAAGACATGATTCACTTTTCAGCCAAGCTGCATAGTACGTTTGCTAATCATTTGATTGACCTTCAATCTTATGGTATGGTTATTCAATATTAGTTCCATCCCATCTTTTATGCGTTTGCTTTTCACGTACGGAAATTGTAAATAATAGAGTTGATATTTGGAAAAGAATTGATTGATTTAACATTTCTGTAATATTAATGAAAAGTGTATGATTTGCGTCCTTTATTATAGTCTTGTACTTTTGAATCATTTTAGTTCAGTTTTATTGGATTTTTCTCAAATCATCAAAGAATTGAATAATCCTTGAAAGAAGGTAAGTATACTTTCTTTAAATTAAAATATTCACTAGAATTCCGATTTGAATCGTGTACAGTAAAAATAATTTTTAACAAATGAGTGGGGTGACTGTGTCCCCCAGCACTACCATTAGCGTTAGTATCGAGTACGCGCCTGCTCCCGGGTTAAAACATTTTGAAGTCTTCTGGCTTTAAAGGTTAAAAAGTAACACAATTATCCTTCATCGGAATTTTATATCCTTTTTCATTATTTAACATTAATTTTAAAAGCTAATTCTGTGAGGTTTAAAATTACATTTTTTTTTAAACAGGTATTTTCAATTATAGCATTTATCTAAAAAAAATCATTTTACATTTTTGTGTACAATGTCGTGTACGCAGTTTTACTATCCTTACAGTTCAGCTATTATTTCAATAATAATGTTTTTTTTTTTTTTTAAAAAATTAACTCGTACGAAGAGTCGGTGTTTTAGCCAGTATACGTTTAATGTATCAGTACTGAAGAAGGTATTTTTTAAATAATTTCTTATTACTAAATTTGGCTGCTGTAGACGAGTGGTATAGGTATCGGATCGTGGCTTGCCTTGTCACGAGTTCGAGCCCAGTACCACTAAAAACCCGCCGTGTAGTGCAGCGATGCACGTTAAATCTGTCGAGAGCTGAAACGTCCACCCTTTGGTGTGGTGTGGTAGTTATTAGAGGGGGAGGGTGCCAGCTCAGGTGTCGTCCACGTCACTTGACCATGGTTCAAAATTACGTGGTCCGTCGTCAAACGCCCTCGTGCAGCTGAACAGTGCGACGTTAATATTCAATCAATCAATCTTATTACTAAATTAAGAACAAGTTTAATAATTATTAGGGACTTCCACGGGCTTGTCTTGTAGAGGAAAGTTTTTCAAAGGAAGGTTTAATATCAGATATTGACACTCTAAGTTATTTTTCTATATTTAGCTGAGGTCTATATTTTGTCTTCAAAGCATCCCCACAGAAAATCCGATTTAACAAAGGTAGGATGTTGAAAATGGTAATAGTATACGAAGTGCTTCTGTTTTCAGTACAGATAATTCCTCATCCACCTCTACTCAAAATTCAAAGAGCGTTTTATTACAAAATTGCCTTTTAATTTTTCACTGGATTTGAAATCTATGAAGATTTCTTCTTCGGAAGTTGAGAGGCCTTTTGGAGTATCTTGATATAGATCCCTAATCCTCCACTCGTAACTTGTTACGAAGCTGTCCTCACCCAGAAAATAATTTTTAAAATTCTTTGCCAACATAGGTAAATGATTTTACATGTTTTAAAAACAACTTTCACATGTTGTTCTACAGATTTGTAAGTTTTAACACATATCGAGCTGGGGCTTTTTATTCCCTTCATTTACTTCAGTAGTGGTAAATCCAAAATTTAAGTTTTTTTCAGAAGATCGCCTTGATTTAATTTTCGGAACCATGCTCGTTCGTCTGTGTACTTGTTGATTCTTTGTTATCATCGAATGTTTGCTCACGATTTAAAAATGTATGTATGATATTGTTTTAATCTACTGCCGTAAATACTTAATTACCGTGAATTACAATTAACGTGTAAATTAAAAAATGTACTTTCAAGCTAGATTCGGTAGCTATAGGAGTATCGAGTCGACCAAATCTGACTGGAATTGTACGACGAAAAGCATTTTTACTTGTTTTGCGCAGACGTTTGATAGGTTGCCCAGACTCATGCAAACGTACTCTATAAGGCCAGATGTGATGGATATGATAGAGAGCGACATTGACTAGACTATTTTTCTAATGACATGTGTACTATAGAAATGGATGCTGAAGGAAATAAATCTTTAATTAAATACATCATTTTGCGATCTGTTCCAATTTAAAAATTAGAGAAAGAAAAATAACATAATAATAAGTAAGTAATATATATTTTAAGTAATTTTTTCTTAAAATATATATATTACTTAAAAGTTACATATACACAAAATTTAATATACTTATCGTATTAATTTGTACGGTTTATAAATAAGATCGTATCGTAACTTTAGCGTCTCTCTCTCAAAGTGCATTTTTATTGCAGTAAATACATTATTGTTGTACGGGGGGGGGGCGACAAAAATTATGATTGAAAATTGGGTCGCGTGTATTGAAAGTTTGAGAAACACTGCTTTAAGCAAAAAATATTCTATTAAAGGCAGTACTTAGCTGCATAACCACAGTTAGACGATGTGGAATTACGAAGAGAAGATCATGCATGTGATCTAGAATTTAAAGAATTTGAGGATATATAAGAAGTATCCTAAGTGTTTAGTTATATCGAACATTTAAGAGTTAAACTTAATATACGCTAAAAGAGTTGCAGTTTGCAATATCGCGAGTGTCTCTTAGCTGACAATGTTTTGTTCTTCAGTTTAAGGGTTTATTTTCCAAGATGGTTTATCGGGTATTATGGAATACTAGATATTCCCTAATATCCGAGACATTCCACTCTAATGAATCATATGTATTAGTTTTTATGTGAAATCAGCCATATAATCAAAAAGCAAAGACGCTGAATGAATCATTTGTAATGGAACATTTTCCGAAGGTCAACGAGAAAAATTACGATTAAATGCCTCAGCTGTTTTCTGAGGCCCAACTTCCCTGTACTGGACAGTAGCTTTTGTGGGTAAATTCAAAGCAGAAATGACTTTCACGTATTCTTAAAAATATAGCTTTGATGGTACAACTACTTTATATGATGTCTTAATTTGTATTTCAATGTCTTAAAACATCTATTATATATTACTCTCTATTTATAACTTTTAAAAAAATACTTTTTTAAATAAAAAGGTAACAAAACATTTTTTCACAAGTGTTAGTTTCTTACATTTGTTTATAGTATATATCCATGAGGAATGTGGACATCACCATCACATGGAGCATTTGAGCAATTATAGATTTTCATACTAATTATTCAATTGTTAACCACTAGTGAATAGTATGACTTTGAAAGTTTTATGATTTCATTACATGTTAATGAGTTTAACACGCTATTTTTTTTCGTAGTACTTTGCTTTTTCTTCTTCGTTACACTATATTATAAAAAAACCGATTTTTCATAGAAATCATCATTTTCCAAAATAATGCGATTTTAAAAATCACTCTTATATTTTAAGGAAATATCATACATCTGTATTCCCTCATCCGATCTATACTCACAATCTATACACATAAAATGATCCGAAATTTCCTAAAACTAGTTATTTTTGTTTGAAAATACAAACATTGAGAAGTAGGAAAATTGAAATCTCATATTATCAATACCATCTTTTAGATAATCAAATAGAGTCCCTCACTTTCTGCATAGCTATATTTTTCTTTGTAAAGATGCATGAGATTATACTAAGCATTTATTGCAATTTGTGAGCGATTGTAAGTAATGATTGGTTTATAATGGAATTCTATGCGTGAGCTAATAGAATTATCTTGTACTAATGGTTGTGTAATTCTATTAAATCTTTGATTCAATAAGAGAGAAATTATTTTTAAAGTTAGTTAAATGAGTTACTTCTTTTTCTCCTTGTCTTGTCAATGGATTTAGTGAGTTTCTATACTGTTCCAAAAGCCTCAATACCAAGCGTGATCAGGTCTGAAGGTTGAGGACTATAAAGAATGTACTGTGGTTATCCATCAAACTTAAAAAGAGATGCAAGAATAGCCTTGGATTCAAAAATATAGTCTTGTATTAATTGAGTTTACGGACAATCTCTGCAGGTAGGTTAAGCTGGGAGATGTTTTCATACCCTTGAAATGACCCGTGCGGAGTCTATCTTCTGTAGATGACAATTTTTTACAGTAATTGAACTCTGGGATAGTTGGTTTTATGAAACGCTGGATATAGAGATTTTGTGCTTGGTAACAATGTTTGAATCTTCCGAGATGATAGTGGAAGGTTGATCAGAGAAGGGATCTAAGTCTCGAGCCGTTTTAGTGAGGACGTGCACCCATTTATCATCCCCAATGCCCACGTGAGTAGGAATCCCCTGGAGTATACTTGGTTTGTTTATCTGCATGAGGAAGATGTTAATGCTTTTATCAGCTTTGTAATATCCGTTGCAAATGGCGATTAGAGCTGCTTTTGATTCTAAGAAAATTACAAGACTTTCCGTTTCGTCATCCGAGAAATGTGGCATGTAAAAAGAGAGGGCTTACTTTATTGTAATTAATTCACTGGTGAAATTTGATGATATTTGGCCTATGCGAATTTTGAGTACAGCGTTAGCAACGGAAGAGTGAATGAGTTGGATTTCCGCATCCATCTTCTGTTAAAGGAATTACCAAAAGAACCATTTGTAAAAATAATGGCACAGTTTCTCTGAAGTAGTGAATATATTGTAACGACAAAAAAGCTTGTGTTGATTCTTTCATATAGCATGGTGCTAATAAAGTGGATTTAATCTCATGTACAGCAGGTAACCTGATGGGAAGGATAGGTTCATGAAGAATGTCTAGGGAGGAATGTTCAATATGTCACTTAAGTTAATCCATTGAAACATCATAACTTAGTTCTCTTTGGAATTGAAGGGAGAAAAAAATGTTATGCTTTGAATTGATTAAAGGAAATAGTGAGAATAAAGAGAGATAATAGTCTTGTACAAAACAATAATTGCAAAATGTATTAACAGTAATATATTTGTAATGACTTTTCAGGATTAAAAGCATATCCTGCTCATAAAATCATTTATATGGATATGTTACTGTTATTAATTGGGATTTGGAGTCAGTAATATTAAATATAATGTTTTTATATAAAAATATCAAATTTAAACTTTTAAGGAAAAACATGCCCGAGGATTACTGGCTAATTAGTGATTTTATCAAAGAAACTTATCTGCATCGTCCTTGGCTCTGAATGAGGGGAGGACTGACAGCTCCTAGTTCATGTTCGAGTTCATTTTGTGTGAAGTTGGCTCTTAAATGAGTGAATGAGAGTTATATTAACTTCGCTCTCTGTAGCAATACGTGGGTTATTGACGACGGACTTTGCAAATTTAACCTAGTTTCTAAGTGACTAGAATGACACACCTCTCCTAACTATCATACAAACATGAGGATATATAGCCTCGAAATATTTAACGTGCATCAAATCCCTGAACACAGCGGATCTTTAGTGTCACCGGGACTCTAAGCAAACAAATTTCAGTCCAGAGTTTATGATTATAATCATTATAATATCATGACCACATTTGGCTATCAAAAAGATGGCGACGGACTTGTATCCCCATTTAAGAATATTTAAAGGGAGACATATTGTAAGCTAATTTTCCGCTCCATGTAAAATTGGGTTCAGTGGGAAGGATCTTCCAAGTAATTGCGGAAATCTAGGGGTACTATATATGGCAGTAAGATGTGTACACAATGCTTCGTATGAGATATATTACAACAAAAAGGAGAACAAGCAAAATTCTTCAAGCCTAAAATGGGGAAAACCTTTCTAGGTTTAAAGAGCTTTTGGGAAAATAGGGTAAAATTGCAGTTCACTTTAATTCTTATACATTTGGTTTCCAATACAAGAATAGACCTGGTCTGCCTTGAATAAGTAAGTTTTATAAAACAGAATATAGCCATGCCAAATGAACGTAAATAGTATAAACCGAAAGGACATAACCTAAGGCAGAATTTTTCGTCATCCAATTCTACAGTAACAGTTATTTGAAATTTTATATCTAGTTATTACCGAAGGTAGTAACATGTTAAATTTAATTCCTGAAAAAGTACTAAATCTGGTAAAAATAGACGAACATAGACGAATAACTAATTTTGTCATTTTCAAAAACAAAATATTTATCCTACAAATTTCTTTTGTGGAATAAAATTAAACCTTAATGGGGATAGATAAAGGTAAAATGTTTCCCCTTGTTCTTGAACCCCTTTTGTATTAATGCTTACATCTATCAAAACATTTTCCAGGACATCTTCTTTACATGCATATTTTACCAATGGTATTTATTAAAAGAAGTATACTTGATTTAAAACTGCTTCTATGTTGATAATGTTTTAAAATACCGTAAAATCTGGCGTATAACGCTTACTGGTGCATAACACACACTTAGACTAGCAAGCTTAATTTTTTTAGGTACAATCGCCGTATAACGCACCTCCCCCTCTTTTTACGAACAAATCTGAAAGGTGTGGTGACAATATTATGCAGCTTTCAACTTATTTATTCGAGATATTTTCACTTTCAACCTATTTATTCGAGATATTATCCCAGGCCTTTGAAACGGTATTATCCTTCGAAGCCCAGTGTTTGAGAGGTAGTATAACGAGCTTCCAGCCACAGGCCGGGGGTTCAGACTCACTTAACGCAACAAACATAATAAATATCACTCACTTAACATAATAAATATCACGTTCGTTAGTTTACATTGTAGCTGCCAAGCACTTCATCCAGATACACTAACAAAAAAGAGAACTAGTATGTTCCGGAACACCTTACAGAGTTTTTTCTTCAGCACATCTGGATGTTATTTGAAAAGCTTTAAGTTTCGGATAGCACAGCTTTTTTGTATCAACGAATAACACTAAAAGCGCTGTTCATCCGCTTTTCTCACAATATCATCAGTGACGTAACGTGCACCCCCACAAACCCCGCATCGCATGGGGCCCAGGGTTCTAAAGGGCCCAAAGCCTGACTGACGCAAGTGCCTACCCTTTGAAAAATTCAACATGGGGTCCCAAACCTTACTTTGCAGGGGGGGCACAAAAGTTCTCCGTTACGCCACTGAATATCATATTATATTCGCTCCTTAAGTCTCCCGTCATAAACATAGATAAAGCTTCTGCAAGGAACCGCTGCATTATCTTTTGTGTTTCAGTAAGAGATTTTTGAAATTTATATGTACCCATGTATAGGTAATTTTGTTATTTCCTTTAAAATTTTAGAAGCTTCTACATAACTGGTAGCTCTTAAAGCCATTTGAGTTTTAAACGTAATTTGTTCTGAATCTAGTTGTTCCCGCAAATCTTTTTGTTTTTCTCATTTTGGTACGGTGACTAGATACCAAGGAAGATTTTGGTGGTCGACCATCAGTTTTCGATAAAGATAATACCGCCATTTGCAAAGCAATAATACCTTGTAACCACTGGTTATTCTTCCTTTCAAATATTGTCTTTTGCTTGTAAGCGGATTTCCTTTTACTCTCAAAACCATATTTAAAATAGGATATTTTATGCTTTAAAATATGATGTGTTCACATTTGGCAATTTCAAGTAAGTATACTTCTAAAGAGAGAGAGACTCTAGTTTCTTGTCTATTGGTTTGATAGGACATTGAAAGATAATATTACACAAAGGATTTTCGTAAACGTCTTCACATTTCCTAAGTAATGCGTCTGATGTACCCCAAGAACACATCCAAAGCATCTTTGAATCAATGCCGAGGCGTATGGCAGCGGGGATCTCCAGTAATGACGGCTAATCTGGCTACTGATTCTGGCAGGAACCACACTTCACAGAAGTCTATAAATTTAATCATTTGATACTTGGTGAGCATGTTACCTACAAAATAAATTTTGTTTTGCTTTCTCTTGTTTTTCTTGGCGTTGCTTTTACGGTGACCAGCAGTATAATTTGGTCTCGCAATTAAAGCATTTGTCAATTGAAAAGGACTACACATGAGCTGGTATCTCACTCTCTAAACTTCCACACTATTTACGATGATTTTTAAAGTCTGAGGTATCCAAACTGCGCCAGCAGTCTTCAGCCCTCTATCTGTTTCTGCGATGATCGTTGTGTTGAGACTTTTTTTTGGGGGGAGGGCGTGACTTCAAGTTTTAATAACGGTGGGTTTCTAATAACGGTAATAAGTCTGTACTCGGTGGGTCTTCTGTGGCCCCCCAGGGTTTGAACTCACGAGACGCTGGCTGATAGTTCGTACTAACAGTATTAAGCTACTATGTCAAAATAATATTTGTCTAAGTCTTGTTAATATTTGTTAAGAATAATTTTAATTTTGGGTTGGATGTTATTTTTAATGGAAATTTCTATAATGAAAAATTACATATTTAGGGATATTTTATTCGAGTTCTGTGAAATAAAATTTGACTTTGACTTCATAGCAACGAGACCATATGCCATATGTCCCATAGAGAGAAACTTAAGCAATAAAATGCATATTTTTTTTAAAATAAAAATAATAAAGTGAAGATTTCATCTTCAATTTATTTTGAAACTATTAAAAAATAATATTATGCATTGAAATTAACTAACTTTAATAACGATATTGATAAATTTCACATAAGTCGTTTATGCTAAAGATATTGAATGATAAGTTAAAAGTATTACTATTATCTAAAACATGTATTTATATATAAGTTATTAAGGGGTCATATACCTTTTAAAATTTCCGGAAAATCGATTTTTTATTGTTATTTTATTTTATAGAGTAAACCTTTCTGAGTATTCTAAAAGAAACCGCATGCAGATATTCCCAATAGAACGGACGTTATTAAGAAAATAAAAAGAGTAGAAAAGGTGATTTAAATATTGTTTACGTTTTGGCTCCAGGGTGACCGCTGTCATGTCACTGGTGACAGCTGCGTTTCTCTGTTTCTAATATTTTCATTCTAATTATTATCAAATGCTTGAATCTAAGCCTCAAATATTATTGTTGTTCTGAATATTAACTACAACTTCTACTAACTTTATAAACTTCTACTACTTTGTTTTGATAAAGTGAATCTTGAATTTATACTCGCTCGTTTTTGATTTTCATTCCGTATCTTATTCTAAGATAAGTTTTAGGAAAAATATTATTTTTTTATAAACTTTTGAAGGATGAATTCGACTGAATCTTCTAAAATACCATCTGGTAAACGTCCTAAGAAAAAGAAGTTTACTGGTAATATGCATAAGAGATGCAAAGCTGTACACAGTGTGGATGAATCACTAAACAACAGTGCATCTGGAAAAAAGATTCATCTGCAAGATTTTGATTCATCTTTTATTGATCATGATGACGGTGTTGATGGCTACAGAGTGTTTGATAAAACTATCATATGTACAAACATTCAAAACTTTGCTTCTTGCAAAAAATGTGGTGGTGATATTAATTTATCAGAAAAATGTATTAGAGGTTTGTCTAGTGTTTTTTCGATTGAATGCAAGAACTGTAAAGACTTGTGTTCGTTTAGAAATTCAAAAATGCTGGGTAAAAGAAAAAATATTCCAGAAATAAACAGACGTTTTGTATACGCAATGAGGACAATTGGACAGGGTCATGCAGCAATGACAACTTTCTGTGGTGTCATAGACTTTCCTCCTCCAGTTGCTGAAAAATCCTATAATAACATTATAAACAAACTACAATTGTGTAGTAAAGAAGTTGCAGAAGCTTCAATGCAAAGTGCAGCTTTGGAAGAGGTAACTTTGACAAATTCTTCCGATATAATAATTAGTGGAGATGGAACGTGGAAAACTCGTGGCTATTCTTCTCGTGTTGGTGTGTGCTGTTATAGGAGACATGAAAGTGTATTGATGCGGAAGTGATGTCTTTTCTGTAAAGGATGTGATTCTTGAAAAACGAAGAAAAGGGTCACCTGCTTACAAAAAGTGGAAATTTCTTCACGTTAAAGAATGTTTGAAAACCATAATGGTTCAGCTGGCATGATGGAGACTGTGGGAAGGATTCGTATATTTCAACTTTCATTAAGTCATCGTTCTGTGAGATATACATCTTACATTGGGGATGGCGATTCCAAAACATTCTCATCTATTACTGCATCCAATCCGTATGGAGAAGATATCCCAGTTTCAAAAAATTGAATGTGTTGGACATGTTCAAAAAAGAATGGGAACTCGTTTACGAAAATTTAAACAAATAAGCTCCAAACTCAGTGATGGGAAGTCGATTGGGGGAAAGGGAAGGTTGACCGACAGAATGATCGACTTAATTACAACATACTATGGAATTGCAATCCGACAAAATAAAACATGCCTGTCAGTTATGCGAAAAGCTGTTTGGGCTGTATATTTCCATATACGTTCAAGCGACGAAGAACCATTGCACAGTTTTTGTCCTGTAGGTCCTAATTCTTGGTGTAAATATCAAAATCAAGTATTAGAGGGCAGTGTGGAAACTTTTAGACACAGTAACAAATTGCCAGTGGCAGTAATGTATGCCATAAAACCTGTCTTTAATGATCTATCACAACCTAAACTTCTACAAAAATGTCTAGGGGGTAAAACCCAAAATAATAATGAATCCATTAACTCATTAATATGGAAATTATGCCCAAAAACTTTAGGTTTTGGTAGAAAGATTGTCGATATATCTACAAATGAGGCAATTGTCATTTTTAATGATGACAATCAAGGCAGACTAAAAATTATGCAATCGCGTGGTCTGACTGTTGGTCAATTTGCACATAAATTTTTTACACTTGTAGATATAAAAAGAATTGAGACTGCAGAAGTACACTTTAATTTTCACGCAAAAGAAGCACGACAGGCTAAAAGAATGCAATTTAAAACTACTTGTAAGAAATTAACTGAAAAAGAGGGAACATCATATGTATGTGGCGAATTTTAGCATTTTAGAATCATAGTAATACACTGCATTCATATCACAAATTATTTAATATTTATAATAAGTAGTTGTTAATTAAGGTATTGATTGTTTTTTAAGTAATATTTATAAATTTTTAACTTTATTTTGGAGAAATGAATCATTTTGTTGCATTTTGATTTTGTAGCTTTTGATATCGTTTCGATGCTTGTACTGCATTGGTATAATATATGTTTTTAGTTATAATAATTTTAATAAATTGAAGTTTATTGACTAAAAAACTTTACATTAGTTTTAATTTAAATGTAGTTGTTGTTTGAGTTACCAGAATAATATATATATAAAACTGTGGTAAATTTTACGTTTGATGTCAATTTTCTCAGAAGGTCATTTTTTGTCATTACGCGCATGATATTTTCAAAACCGTTCCATGGAAAATGATAAAATTTTTACTGGAGATTCTGATCATATCTGTACTTAAAATAACGAACCAGTTTGAATTTTTAATGAAAAAAAATTAAAATTACAATTATAAAATAGCAAAAATTTTTAAAAATTTAAAAATTAAATTTTAAATTGTTATATTTTACTAAAAATTTTAAATCAGTGTTTCATGATTCGTCATTTTAAAGATAACACAATTTCCAACACTGAGCAAAAAGTATTGGTAACTTTTTTTATAAAGCTGCGCGTAATGCATATCACTTGCAAAAAGAAAAGAAAAATTTATTTTTGTAATTATCTAATTAAAAATTTATCCTAATTAGCAATGTGTTCGTTGGTTATGTTTTAAGTAAAGTAATATCTATTTGTTTATACCTCCAAAATTTACATTCCAGGAAACAAAAAAATTATAGAGCTTTTAAGAGCTCACTATTTTTAACCATTTTCAACTTTTTAAAAGGTATGTGACCCCTTAACCCCAGAAACTCTAATTAAAAGATCCTAAGTCGCATGTTTGTTGTGGCTATTAGAATTTGAATACGTCTAGACACGACTGAGTTGCGGATTAAGTCTTATCTCTGTGGTGTTGATATACGTAGTATTGCTGAACTTCGGAAAATTTTATTTATTTTATCATATCTGTTTTTCCAATCATTCCTTATACTTGTACGGCAGGAAGAAGGTTTGAATTTTTCTTTTCTTTTATCTAGACTTTGGTAAGTTTACCTATTTCTTTTTTCATATTTTTTCAAACGGGGAATCAAGCTGAGTCACTCCTCATTCCGAGTTATAGACTCAAATGATCCAAGCTACTTAGCAATAGAAAATATGATGGAACCTGCAGACTATAAATATTATAAAAACGTCCAAACTGCCCAAGAACTAATTTTGCGAAGTGGCAATACAAAATTTAATGATATTAAAATTTTACTTGAACATACAGAAAAAGCAGGTAGCATCCCTAAATCGAACCCGCATCTACTACATGCCGAACTAAAAAACAAAATTCCTAGGCAGGACAATATAACGCATATGTATTTCACTAGAAGTGGAAAAATAAAAATCAGCACCTCGGATCCTGTATGCGCTGTTCAAATAACAGCTATTGACCAAATCTTAAACACTCCAGTAAAGGCCAACATAATATGGGAAGGATTTAATTCACGATTTCTGCTTTTTGATTATCCAACTAATGTACATCTGGCAGACTTGGCAATAGAATTAAAAAACTCAAATGATCTTGACATTGTTGAAGTTAGAAGATTCATCAAACACAACAGTCGTCAAGAGGCATCACCAGTTTTAATTACAATTTTTGGTATAAATACACCAGAATGCGTAAAGCTATGGTTCTTTAATCATAGAATACAATTATTCATAGATAAACCCCGACAATGCAGTAAATGCTTTAGTTACTCACTTATCCCGCTTCTGTTCTAGCCCTATAAGATGCATTAACAGTGTATAAATTCCTCAAATTGCATAAATTGTGAAGGAGATTATCCAGCAAATTCCCCCAATTGTCCAAATTTTATCAAAGAAAAAAAAAAACTGGAATTCAAATGTTACCATCACCTAACTATGGGAGAGGCACGACGTAAATTCAAAGAAACACACTCTGCAAATTATTCTACAGTATTAAAACAGCAGCCCCAGTGCCTAACATGCAAGAATTTGAAAAAAAAAAACTAGAAAATATTGTAGCAAATTTTCAAACAGCTTTAGAAAAGAAAACTACAGCCATCATGAACTTTGTTCAAACACTTGGTTAATATCATAGAAATAAGGAAACGACCATCCTCACCCAACAGGGAAAAAAAGGCAAATTTACCGCAACAAAAGTTTGATTTAGCCGTTCCAAGTGTATCTTACGATAAGGACAATTCATATAATTACATCGATATTGGATAACTTTGAAAATAAAAATTGAAGTCTTAAACGTGATTTTTTTCCTTTAAAATAGATAACTTATCTATAATTAATTGTATTTCATTTACTCAAGTGGAGGAAAAAAATTTATATCTATTAATTTTTCTTTTAAATCTTATTCGTTTTCTGCAATGGAATTGTATAAGTATAAAAAACAAGCTAATTTGGTTAAATATTCCTCCCTTTTCACAATCAAACATCTGAATATTTTTCAAGAAACTTTTTTAAAACCTAAAGATCATTTTCAATTCTCAAGAAAAGTAATTTTCAGAAAAGACAGATTTGACAGACCAGGATAAGGACAGCTGATAGCAGTTTTAGCTAACATATCTGCGAGACAAATTTCCTTTCATAATACGCAGCTATCAGAATACGAAATTTTAATATTACAAATTGTAAT
Source organism: Trichonephila clavipes (assembly GCA_019973935.1). Taxonomy (NCBI): domain Eukaryota; kingdom Metazoa; phylum Arthropoda; class Arachnida; order Araneae; family Nephilidae; genus Trichonephila; species Trichonephila clavipes. The sequence goes on along the minus strand of BMAU01004218.1, from coordinate 39,044 downwards.
TAATAATACTTCTTTTCATCTTATAAATTTATATGCATGTCGAGGTCTCAATATCACATTACTTAATTACTTTATTGAATCCTTATCGGATCTAGTATTCTTCTTTAGTGATTTTAATTTACATCATCATATGTGGGGCTCCAATCATACTTCTCCATACAGCAAAATTTTTGTGGAATGGCTAACAAACTCAAATTTTATTCTTCTAAATACTGATGTTCCTTTCCATAGTAGCAATGTTGGCTCCGGTGTTCTTCTGGATTTTACCTTTTGCTCTTCAAATCTCATTGGATACAGTAATACGTTTGTTTCAGACAGTTCCTACAATAGTGACCATTGTCCAGTTATCACAGATTTTAATTTTCATAACCCGATTAAACGTACCATCAATAAAGTAGATTGGCGCTCAGTAACAGAACAAGTAAAATTAACAGTTTTTGGGATAGAAGATCACAATATCTCTGAAAATATTGCTAAAATAATAATCAAAAGATAAAAATCTCTAATAAAACCTTCCCTCCTTGGTGGAATAGCATATGCCACAACCTGTATAAACTAAAAAAAATGCTTCCGGAAGAAAGCCATTCGAGAAATCTCTCCAAAAGTGTGGGTCCGATATAAACAATATTCAAGCCGGCTCCGATTCAGTATTAAAAAAGCAAAAAAAGCGTACTGGGATACAATCTGTAATAACATTTCTAACTCGAGAATCTTTTATAGCATTCTCAAAAAGCTTTCAATGAAAAATAATCCTGAGTCAGCACTGAACTTTCTTCAAATACATAATAGAATCATATATTATTTCCAGATTCAGGCACAACTCTTTGCATAGAATTTTGCATCCAATAATATTAATCATGAACCACTTCCTTTGGATTATTTTGCCCAAGGTAATAGTTTTTTTAACAATCACTTTCATATATCTGAATTGAATAGAGCAATACAATCTGCTAAGAACACTACTCCAGGTGCAGACCAGATCCCGGCAAAATTTCTGAAACTACTGAACCATAGTGAACGTTTGATAATTTTAAAATTCTTTCAAAAAATGTTTATTAACTTAATTGTCCGAAAAGCATGGAAGCATGCTATAATTTTTCCAATTCCCAAACCATGCAAGGACAAGAAAAAAATCTCTTATAGACCAATAGAGTTACCTTATGTTTTCTCCAAAACTTTTGAAAGAATTTTAGCCAATCGAATTGCCCATCTTCTAATAACAGAACAAAAAAACTTCATCAACAACATTATGGATTTGTCCCTTTTAAAGATAACAGAACAGCAACATATATAATATACAAAGCAATAACAGACGCAAAGTTGGATAATAAATATTTTGTGGGAATTAGCTTAGATATAAAAAGTGCTTATGATTCAGTATATATAGATGGTCTCATCTACAAATGTTTACAGATTGGCATTACAGGGAAAATAGCGCTTTGGATACATCAATTTTTGTCATATAGATCGCTGCAAATTCGATTGAGAGGATGTCTCATCAGAAAAAACAATCCTCAAAGGTCTCCCCCAAGGCAGTGTATTGTCTCAGATTTTATACACCATTTATATGTACAACTTTTTTGAAACATTAGAAAATGTTGTCAAATGTTCAATTTATGCGGATGACATATTTATCTATTGCTCACACCAATCACTTGATACTGTTCGTCATAAATTACAAAATACTTTAGAAAGAATCAACCAATGGTGTAAATATTGGAAATCAAGCTTAAGCCCAGATAAAAGCACTATTGCTGAACTCTCGAACAAAAGGATCCACTCATTTTCTAGTATATTATTAGCTTGGGCCCCTCTTCCATGCCAATCTTCTATTAAATATTTGGGAGTATATGTCTCTAAATGAAACCAAAATACCTATATTATGCAACAAATGAAAAACAAAGCACTGAAAAAGATCAGTGCTCTCAAACGCATGGCTTACAAGTATTATGGTCCGAGAGCTGAAAATTTTATCCAGCTAATCAATAATAGCATTTGTAGTACCTTTTTCTACACATGTCACATAATAAATAAATGGTTTGACCATCAATTAAAACCGTTTAATGTTATACAAAGCTCTCCAAATTGCAGTAAGTCTTCCACAATGGACTCCAAATATTGTACTCATGAAATTGGCTGGACAAGAAATCGTCCGAGACAAAATCAGAAGACTGGCATATAAATTTTTCCTCTCTCAAATAGCCAATCAAACATTTTCTCCATTATATAGTAATAACCCTGGTTCTCTTAATATAAAAATTATGAAAGAAGATAAAAATAATATAGATAGAATAATATATACTTTTTAAATACTGATTATAATCATATTATCACAATCCCCAGAATAACATCTTTTTCAGTTCTACCATGTAAAATATATGTCAATAACTTCAAATTTCAGGATAAAAATTTACCAATTCAAACTACAAGGGGGTTTATTTGATGAAACAACTAAGCATGATTTTCAGGATTTCTATATAAAAGCTACTGATGCCTCTAAAAATGAATAAATAACATCTATTGCAGGTGTTACAGAAAATCTCTCATTTGCATATAGAATTAATCATAATAACTCAATTTTTACTGCAGAGGCTTTGCTATTTGCCAAGCTATAGATGATTTGGCAGTTTCAAATAAGAATCTGCTAATATTATTTGATAATCTCTCTGTTCTCAATGCCCTCCAAAATTATTATTCAATCAAGTCACATAGTGTTGTAATTCACAGATTAGCTAGCAAGATCTACATACAATCAAAATATACCAATCAGTTGATTCTATTTTGTACTCCAGGACACTCTAACATACTTTTTAATTAGTAGATGGATTATCTCGCAAGTTCTGTCACAGAGTTGACTTTTATATCGAATGGATTACCTCAGAAGAAATCAATAAGAAATATATCAGGAAAGATATAAAAAACGAAACGGTAATTTTCTCAGGCAAATATTTTGAAGATTTGGGCAATATTCCAAGTATTAGCATCATCTCTAAGTGGACCAATAATAGAAAAGAAATTCTATGCACTCGAATCTTTAGCAAAATGATCATCACTCCAGATCTTCTTCACAAATTTAATTTATCTGATAATACAATCTGTAGATCTTGTAATTATATAAATGAATTGGATCATACCTTATTAAGCTGCAATAGATATACTGACCCTCGAAATCATCTAAAATCATTTTTTCAAAATTGATCTTCATTGCAATACCACTTTCAAAGAACTATTGGAGAAAGCTATATCAAATAGATCAACGTTCAGATTTTTTTTTTATTCAGAAGATGAATTATTTTGATATAATTAAACAGGTTAATATCTGTTAGACTACAATGGGATAATAGCCTTTGTCTCTCCATATCCCACACAAAATAGTAACTGTAACGTATAGACACCAGATAATAACATTCAATAAAAAAATAAATTATCGATAGTCTCTTTAATATTGACTTATTTTTAAGACAAGATCTTTTTTCAATAGCTTGGTGGCTATAGAGAAAATTCAAATCTATAAAATCAAATGTAAAAAAAAAAACACGCAACGCGCGGATAAAATATTTCGTTGAAAAAGTTATTTATCTAAGTGCGAATTATCTATACTTCAAATGATACAATGTAATCCTAAATTTTTTTTACAGAAATATTTGAGGAAGTTACTTACGTTTGAATGGTCGTTTTTGAACACATACTTGACATGTTTTCTTTAAACATTTCTTCTGTCTTGAACATTTCTCACTATATGATACCCGCGGCCCGGGGTTTCATTTCTTCATCTACGTTACCTAGATATGTAGGAGTAAATGATTGATCTCTCACAATCTCCCTAGTAAATATAATTTATTAGTCTAAGTATATATTGATTAGCGCAGCATAAGATTTATTAGAGGGTTATGATCAGGAGAGATACTAAGTAAGTATCAATTCTAAGTAAATAGCGCCTGAAATCCTACTCACTATATTTATGAAAATTTAACCCCAAAATCTTTATCTACTGTAGATTCCTTAATAAGCTAAATTCCGTTCTATAATTACACTTCTATAATTAATCTATTACCAATATCTCACGGCGATCAGCACCTCGGCTTTCTGTTTCTTCTTGTATGCTATTCGTCTACTATTACCCTTCCATTATACTACTATCCGACTTCTTTTCGAATATCCGGCTTCTATCCCACTACTATCTTACTTCTATCCGACTTCTATTCTACTAACTCGCGAATGCTAAAGGTCCAATATATATCTACTAACTAATCAGCTTATCACGGTTTCTTCTTGAGATGGTTGGATTGAAATAAAACCATTCTGTCCCCAAAGATTCTTCAAGAGGATTAGTGAGAAGGTGCGAAAAACACCAGTGATATACCCCTCCAAAAAGTAAAACTTGATCCATTTGAAGGTCTTAATGACCCCATAGAAATTACGTTGAAAAAATGCACTTAATTTTCACAAACATTTATAACTTCAAATTAGCGTTAATGACTATACTAACATAATTACTCCGAAACTACAATGTGGCTGTGGCAGCCGAGTGGTATAGGTATCGTATAGTTGCTTGCCTTGTCACGAGTTCGAGCCCAGTACTCCTAAAGACCCTCCGTGTAGGGCAGCGATGCACGTTAAATCTGTTGAGAGCTAAAACGTCCTCCCGCTGGTGTGGTGTGGTAGTTATGAGAAGGGGTGCCAACTCAGGTATCGTCCACGTCACTTGACCATGGTTCAAAATTACATGGTCCATCGCCAAAAGCCCTCGTGCAGCTGAACAGTGCGACGTTAATATTCAATCAATCAACCAAACTACAATTATCAAACTTTTATATATCATTCCTGATCCTCTCCCTTTACACAATTTATAAATGTGTACTCCATGTGGGCTAGGACCGAGGAAAAACCTTCCCTACTGAAAGAATCAAAAACCTGGCCTTACCACCACCCGATACTTAAATACTCTAACATAACACATCTTCATTTTGTCACAGGCTAGTTTCCTTGACCATATTCAGAAAGACTATAGTAAAAATCTGTCCTGCTATACTCTTCTAAATATCAGGGCCATCCACCGTGAAATGAGAACCAGATCAATGGACGCACAAAAATATTTTCCACACGTTATCATTACATATCACATAGCTTTGTACACATATTTAACAAGAGAGTAACAGTTATTTTTAAACATATAAAAAACCATCTGGTTTTTCTAAAAATAATTCCTGTCCAATAGCGCAGCGCTGCCAGTGTATGAAAAATTCATTATCTACGCCGCGTTTCCAAAACCAGATATACACTAACATCTATCAATACATAAACATTTACAATATACAATTACAAACAATCTACAACAATAATTTGAACGAATACAAGGAATTCTCACACCCCAGCGAAGTCTTAATCAGTAGTAAACAAATGTAATCATGCAATTGCTTTTCGCACTTTGAAATACATTTACACATACAAAAGTTCATTTTTCAACCAGCCAGATAAATGCACCGCAACTTAGTGTGTGTGTGTCAAACTTTTGTACAATAATAACTTTAAAAGAACTAGCTTGCTCCTTGCAACAATTCACCTGACTGCCTGTCAGTAAAAACAAGCAATATAAAAAAAAAACCTACTTAGGTTAACAAAGAAAAATTTTAATATTTAGCTGTTTTTATTAAATAGATATAATTAATATAAATATGTATATGCATAAGACAGAATCGCAACATTAAGTGACAATTAGTTTTAATTAATTATCATTAAAGTATCGTATTGTTATCCAAGACAATCGTGTATATCAGTGCTTCTCAAACTTTCGATATTGACGACCCGATATTCAATCATAATTTTCACCACCCCTTCCATATAATACCAATGTATTGAATTCAATAGAACTACATTGGTGTGCAAAATTAAGGACGAGACGGCTTTTTCAATATAACTTTGTTCAAAAGCTATACAAATCAACACATTTAATACCGTAAGATCCCCAATACGTAAGGACATGTGTAATATGTAAGCAACACTTACTAAAAGAGAACTCAGAGGGATAAAAAGAAGCTTTACTGAAAAAGTAGCATGGAGCGCAATGCGACTGAAGGCCCCAAAATCCCTGTGATGGGTGTCCAGCAATAAACATCCTGTCTTCATTAGGGGATATGATCTTCCCTGACTGCTAGGCAGGTTTCTCAGCGTCTGCCCATGCTGAGAATGAGGGTGTCAATGAGTTGTTGAGGCATTGCTGCCATTCGTCTTGCAGCGCCAATCGAAGCTCCCGAATCGTTACTGGTGGTAGGTACGAGCTGCCAAGCGTCTGCCTAGAAAATCCCATACATGCTCGATGGGATTGAGATCCGGAGATCGTGCCGGCCAATTCATACGTTCAATATCCTCACTCTCTATGAGCTGTTCGGCAGCTACTGTTTGATGACAGGCTGCATTGTCGTCCATGAAAAGGAACTGCAGACCCATAGCGCCTCTAAAAAGACGCGCATATGGATGAAGAATCTCGTTATAATAACGGGTCCCGTTGACTGAACCTGCGTCGAAGATGTGAAGGTCTGTACGACTACCAAGCATGATGCCTCCCCAAACGAGAACACCGCAACCTCCATACCTGTCCCTTTCAATGATGTTCGAGGGATGATTGCGGCTTCCCCGCTCTCTCCAGATGAGTATGCGATGAGAATCGCTACTCAAACTGAATCTGCTCTCATCTGTAAAGAGTACTCGTCCCCATTCATTGTCTCTCCAATTCCGGTGTTCCCGGCACCACAGAGAACGCCTTCTCCGATGGACAGGCGTTAAAGGTACACACCGTACAGGGCATCGTGCTAACAGACCACCACCATGCAGTCTTCTGGCCACGGTAAAACGCAATATCGGTCGTCCAGTCGCCTGTGTCTTGTGTCTAACGATTTCTCCCGCTGTTTCTTCTGGCCTGTAAGACAATGTACCGGTCATCTGCGGCTGTGGCTCCTCGTGGACGACCACTTCTGAACCCCCGGATAGCTGTTCCTGTAGTTTGAAATTGTCTCCAAAGTCGAGAAACGATGCTGTGAGCAATTCCGAACTCTGAAACCACACTTGTCACACTGCGGCCTTCCTCCAACTTCCCAATGATTCGACCTCGGGAAAAAAAATCCAGATGTCGTCTAACAGATTGATTATTCGCCATTTCTCGCTGAGGTAGCAACTCTGTGTGATTTTAACTGCTATACGGCGTGCAATCTCTTTACCAGAAATACTGATCTTACACCGACAGTATACTTTAGACTACTCAGACACTCCCCCATTACGTCTACCTGCATATCTGCGCTTGTGCTACCGTACATCATCTTACTTAATCTCCTGATTAGTCTTTCAGTCCGCTCTGCCTTTTCGTTCAGCTGATATGCTAATTTTTCGACTTCGTCCTTAATTTTTGCACACCAGTGTATACTTTGATGCTACAACTGCAATACAACTTAAACCTTTTAAGTGCCAACGACGTATATAAACTTCTCATTCAGCCAAAGCGTTATTTCCCCCCGGATGTATAGTATGTCTTTACGAAGCACGATCTTTTTTGTACACTGCTATTCATAAAACTATTCCAAAGGCTTTGAAATGCATTAAAAGAACCTGGACAGTGTTTTCGAAGGATTTACTTATTTCAAAGGATTTGCTTATTTATTTCCCCCGTCCACCAATGCATCCCATACACAGGCTTACACGGAAAACGGTAGCATTGGAAAATGAATCGCGTATACTTGTATTGGCAGTTAAGGTATTAACTATAAACTGTACAAATTTTCAAGATAAGCGTTAACTTTTGTATATAATTTTGTATGTGGCAAGATTGGAGAGAGAGAGAGAGAGAGAGAGAGAGAGAGAGAGAGTCTGGTAATTATTAAACTTGTTCTTAACTTGGTATTGTTAAATTCATCATAAAACACATTGTGCAGGGCTGATACATTTATAAGTGCATTGTATCATTATAAATGTCTATTTTACTTTTTATTATGTCAGAATGTATTTTGTTGGTTTATTTTCAGTTAATTAGTAACTTTTTAAAAAAATAATCTTTTATCTTCGACTTTTCAATAGGCTCACTCCCCCCAAGGGGGTCGCGCCCTACAGTTTGAGAAACGCTGGTGTATATAGAATATGAATTCATCTGAATGCTTTAAAACGTGAGTAAAACTTCATTAACTTTTGAAACAAGTCACCAAAACTGATGTCATCGTGGCTGTATTTGTAATTCCTTAAAGAATTAGTTTTAATCATTTTTATTAATTGTAAATAAAGTATTGTATTGTGATACAAAATTAACATGTGTATAAGATTTCAGCTAAATTGAGTGCTTTAAAATGTATTTTATTAACGATTGAAAATTCCACCAACATAAATATATAGAGAGTGCGAGATAATAGTAGGAAGTTGAAAATAGCCACTAACTTATTACGTAACAGTAACAACGAAACTAACCGGGGCTGTTATAAATCAACGATTTTTCTTTGGAATCAAAACCTACTGCTTTGCTAGACATATCTGACTACATATTTAACGTATTTAGACATATATGCTGCTGATAGCATTATTTATCTAATTCATAATAAGCGTGCACACGCTTGTTATAAATAGGAAATAAATAGTTTATAGTAGTTTAATTTTTAATTTTAATTTCAGTTTTTATACGTCGCATGCACTTAGGCTGTTTTCGCCATATACACAAACGCGTGAACTTAGATGCGGAGCACATTTTCAGACAGAAAAAATGCCTCAATTTTTATAATTTACGAGATTGTAACTCATACATTTCTTTTTGATATAGTGTTTCTTAAATTTCAAAATATTTTATAAAGAATTAGTTTTTCATTGTAAATTATAAAGGGATAGCTCATTTAGAATTATGGTATACGAAAAATGTGTCAAATTGGATAAAAAATAAGTAGTATGATAAAATAAGTGATTCTCTCTACACACAGGATAGTGAAGCCAAAATATAATATTTTAATGTGAGTACTTTTATATCAGAAAACATATTCCGAAATTGGGTCCTATTCCTTAACATTTGCCGAAAACAGCCTTAAAGAATTAATTTTCATTGGGCTCTAAGTATTCTTTCAAAGGGATTTTTCATTTTACACGATTTTTAAAATTGTGGAAATGGAACTAATTTCTTACAAGGAGTAATTGCGCCAAGTGCTGCTGTTATAAATCAACGATTTTTCTTTGGAATCAAAATCTACTGCTTTTGCTAGACATATATAACTACATATTTAACGTATTTAGACATATATGCTGCTGATAGCATTATTTATCTAATTCATAATAAGCGTGCACACGCTTGTTATAAATAGGAAATAAATAGTTTATAATAGTTTAATTTTTAATTTTAATTTCAGTTTTTATACGTCGCATGCATTTAGGCTGTTTTCGCCATATACACAAACGCGTGAACTTAGATGCGGAGCACATTTTCAGACAGAAAAATGCCTCAATTTTTATAATTTACGAGATTGTAACTCATACATTTCTTTTTGATATAGTGTTTCTTAAATTTCAAAATATTTTATAAAGAATTAGTTTTTCATTGTAAAATATAAAGGGATAGCTCATTTAGTATTATGGTATACGAAAAATGTGTCAAATTGGATAAAAATAAGTAGTATGATAAAAATAAGTGATTCTCTCTACACACAGGATAGTGAAGCCAAAATATAATATTTTAATGTGAGTACTTTTATATCAGAAAACATATTCCGAAATTGGGTCCTATTCCTTAACATTTGCTGAAAACAGCCTTAAAGAATTAATTTTCATTGGGCTCTAAGTATTCTTTCAAAGGGATTTTTCATTTTACACGATTTTTAAAATTGTGGGAAATGGAACTAATTTATTACCCGGAGTAATTGCGCCAAGTGCTGCTTAGAGCAATAAAAATCGCGCCTAGCAGCGATTGCTGTAGCTGGAAAGGAATCTAAGATGCCGGCGTCCTTTTATGAATCGGAACTGAACAATAATTCATAAATCAGGATTTCCGAAGATTTTTGATAATAGCAAAGAATGTTGATAAAAATCGTAAAAATTGGTAGTGTAATAGTGTACTTACCTTAAATGGATGTGGCCAAAAGTTTACGATACGATGAGTAACAGGTTTTTTTTTTGCACAAAAAAAACGAAAAGAAAAGAAATAGAAGGTCTACCGAAAGTCCGAAAGGTTGTTTATTAAAAGTAAAATATAACAAATGCATTTTTCGAAATATATGTAATACGGAAAAGAAAGTGTTACAAATTCGAAAAAAAAGGTGCAAAGCTGGTGGTTGAGAATGTTACAAAAGGGTTATGAATTCGATTCCTCGACTCCCCCCTCCCGAAATGATTCTCCATTCAGGCCAATTAATATTTCAAACAAGGTCAAGAGATTTAATGTGAATGGTTCCTCTTTGAGAGTGAAACAAATTTTCCTGAACATGTACCAGGCGATGTATGCTTCAAATCTTTCTCTCCGATTGTATTAAGGCAAGGACGTTTTGAAGTGACGGCAGGTAACTTTGTTGATACACTATCTGGCCAAAAGTATCCGGACACCCCTTAAAAAAGTGGTTCTGGCGAGTGTGACGCAATTTGATAAGTAATTGAAAGCTTTAAAAGTGTTGGTAATGGTTTGTCAGATTGTATTTATGCGTTTGTGAGGCAATAAGTCAAAGCAGCATAGTGAGATACCACCTTTGTGAGAAATCAGTTCATGAGATTGCGGATATTCTATAGAAGCCTTAATCTACTGTTAGTGATGTCATTGTGAAGTGGAAAGCTCGAGGCAATTAAACGGCAGAAAAACGAACCGGTAGGTAGGAAATACTTGGTTAACGCAGCCGAAGAACTCTGAAAAGGGTAGCGAAACTAAATCGCATGTTCTAGTTGGTGGAAATTTCTCAGGAGTTCCAAAGTTCATCAGGAATAAGTGTTAGCAGCAGGACTATCGGTCGAAAAACTTGGGTTACCATGGTTGTGCAACCACTTACAAGCCAAACATCCCTCCACAGAATGCGAAGCATCAACTGCAATGGTGTAGAGCTCACCGTCATTGGACTGTGGACATGTGGAAAACTATTCTTTGGAGTGATGAATCTCGCTTCATAGTCTGGCAGTGGGATGGACGTGTCTGGGTTTGGCGGGTGACCAGCGAACGTTTCTTTTGTTTTCATTATGCCGACTGTTAAGTTTAGTGGTGGTAGCATAATGGTGTGAGGGTGTTTCTCGTGGTTCGGCCTGGGTCCGTTAGTTCATGCGATTGGAAACATGAACTGAGATGTGGACATCCTGTACACAATGCTGCACTTCCAACTGTATGGCAATATTTCGGGGAAAGCATATTTATCTCCTAAAAGGATAACTGCTAAATTCAAATGCGAGGTTTGTACAGAAGTGGTTTGATGAAAATGGGTGTTTAAAAACTGTACTGGCCTTCTCAGAGCCCTGATCTAAATCCCATAGAACACCTTTGGGAAGAATTAGAGCGCAGATTACGTAGCCAGCTAAATCGACCATCCTCACTGCAAGCACTCACTTCAGCTGTGATGGACGCCTGGAAGGCAATACTTATGGTCTCCTATCAAAAATTAGTGGAAAGTCTTCCCAAACATCTGCAGACTATCATCCATGCGAAAAGGGGACCAACATCCTATTAATATGTGCCTCAGGATGTTCTAAGTCCATACCACTGGGTGCCCGGATACTTTTGGCTAGAAAGTGTATTAGTATGAGCGTCTGTCTCAGAATCTAGGAATTCGAGTGAACGGTTAAATGTAAGGTGATGGTAGCCTCTTTTGCTCAACCTTTTGTAAGATTTCCAGCAGTCAGGTAAAACAGTTGTTCCTGGTTCTATCCATGATTCAATAAGGCCGAGAAAAGTTTCTGCCGTCCCGTCTTGAACTGCAAACAGGAAACAGCGTCCCGTCTCGCTTTTTCCGCCGCAAAAAATACCCACTGTCCCTGCACGAAATGACCTTTATATTTCCTTTGCCCAATTTTAAGCTCGAAAATTTCAACCATTTTAACCCCCTTCTCCACCCCCGGGCTTCTCTGTGTTACCAATATGTTCTATTAACACATCGAACGCATAGCTGCGCCAATCGGCAACAGCTTGCGTAATAAATCCCGAGCTTCTTATGAATTTGAGAGAACGAGGAACGTTTGAAGGGTTCATAAATCAAAAGTAGAATGGATGAAATCGGCAATTTGCTGCCTGAAAAAATGAATTGAATCGTATAGATTTCTTATTGCGCGAGCGAGAATTTCCGCAGTGAAAGATGCGACCGTCAAATTTTCGGGATGTATCCGGAGCAACCTTCATGTCATGGCCACATTTTTCGCACTGGACCGCGTTCCAAATCATTGAAATCTTCGAAAGGAACGAGATAAGAAAATCATGATTTTTAAAAATAAAGTTGACCAAAAGTGTGAATTCGAAACACGTTTTGGACCGAAGAAAATTAAATGAGAGCCCTTATATTCCTTGAAAAAAAAACTCTGGTACTCACCGATAACTGTGTAAGCATCCATTTTCCGGAGAAACACAAAAACGAAGATGAGAACCGCAGCAGGTTATGAAGAAATGGATAGAAAATTATTGCATTTTTAATGTATTTGAATTAAAATCGTCTGAAATGCAGAGATTTACCACGCAATAAAAAGAAATCAATAAGAATGAAGTATTTACAATTAAATTCGTCTGAAGTTAACAGGATTAGCGCTTGAAAAAAAAAGAAAACAATTAGAATGAATTATAAGAAAACGTCTTCTCCAAGGCATCCAAATCAAATGAAAGAATTTCATCGCCATCATATGGGAATTTTATCACCCATGTTCGCGAAAATAAACTTGGCCCTACTACCCCGGATATCAAACTCGCACCTTGTAGAACATATCCCTAAATTTACCATAAATCGCATGCATTTTTCCACTGATTTCTAAGAAATACATACTATACGTAGAAAAAAAGAGTTGGGTGTATTTATTTCCGCTTAAAAATGCTTGTTTCTTTGTTCTTCCACCAATTTCATTGAAGGTAGAAAACTCTAGCAAATGGTTTAGCAGAAAGAAAATGTCACTGAAATTGGTGAAAATTTAAATATCAGTAATCTATTTACGCCAAAATTAAAAAAAAATCAGAGCCATGTACTTATAATATCTACTATTATAAGGCAAGAATTCGGCATGGTTTCTACACAATACCGTATTAGGTTTCATGGTATTTATAACCGATAAATACCACTTAATATGTTTATAGAATAAACATAATAAAAATTTTAATTCTGAAAACAATCCATCAATAGCAAAAAAAGGCAAAGACAAGCATGTATATATTAAAACTTCACACGGCAGAATAATGAGAAACTGTTTATTTTTATTTATAACAGTACTCGTGATTTGTTCATTACAAATTAAAAATCAAGTGCAATAAACAAAAATTAGCCTTTGAATCCCAGAAAATAGTTTTTAACTTAATATACGAAAAGTAATGTAAAATTTTGGAATTTTTAAAATGATGCGGGAGTTTATATATTGAGTTTGTTTTGTGATATTCCCATATATTTAGGATGAAAATTAAAATCTTAATTGGACTTTATTTGAATTTTATAATTCTCTATTTTTTAAAAGCTGCATCAATTAACTAAAAAATCATCTATTGTTCATAATTAAATTTTTAGAAAAAATGTAGGCAAGACATGGAAGTCTGATCTTTTATCTGAATCGCATTAGATAAACATAAAAATTTAATTTTGAATACATTTCTTCGAGTATTACATTCTATCTTCGATGAGCTTCGCTTGAAAAAATTTTTTCTAGATGAATATTCTGAGAATACCAATTAACATACTGTGCACATAAATTAATTCTTTCTCTTCGATTTAAGAACATGGTACAGTTTTGTTTAAATACTTTAACTTATAATTCCAGAAATTTAAAAGGCATATCTAAAGCTTTGGATTAAAATATTAATGCTAAATAAACAGCCAAAAAAGCCTTTTGTGTAAAAAAGAGTTTTCAGAAGTTAAAAAAAATATCTTACGTCATCAAATATAAGTTTACATCGATCATTTAAAATTTAAGAGGATTGATATTTTATATAAAAGGGAAAGCAAAATATAAACATGAGAATAATAAAGCTTATTTTAAAATAAACTTTTTCGTTTACAATATTCACGAAACGGTAGCATTTGGAATGTTAAAATAATTAATAATTCCTTCCATAATATTAAATGAACTCATTTAGCCTCTCAAAGTATTGGCTACATTTGGTATGGCAAATTTCACAGGTAAAATCCAAGTATTTTGGAATCTTTTCTAAGTCATGAAACTTATACCTTTTTCTTTGCGTAATCGATTCTTCCTCTGTTCTTTTATCTGATTTTCCTTTTATCGAAGACTTGATCGTTCCAGATTTGCACTGATAATCAGGGTTCACAGACTTGCTCGTTCCAGGTTTACTCTGATAATAGAGATCGAAAGACTTGCTCGTTCCTGGCTTGGACTGATAATCGAGATCCAAAAAAAAGACTTGCTCGTTCCTGGCTTGGGCTGATAAGCGAGATCCAAAGACAAGCTCGTTCCTGGCTTGGGCTGATAATCGAGATCCAAAGATTTGCTCGTTCCTGGCTTGGGCTGATAATCGAGATCCAGAGACTTGCTGGTTCCTGGCGGGCTGATAATCGAGATCCAAAGACTTGCTCGTTCCTGGCTTGGGCTGATAATCGAGATCCAAAGACTTGCTCGGTCTTGGCTTGGGCTGATAATCGAGATCCAAAGACTTGCTCGTTCCTAGCTTGGGCTGATAATCGAGATCCAAAAAGACTTGCTCGTTCCTGGCTTGGGCTGATAATCGAGATTCAAAGACTTGCTCGTTCCTGGCTTGGGCTGATAATCGAGATCCAAAGACTTGCTCGTTCCTGGCTTGGGCTGATAATCGAGATCCAAAGACTTGCTCGTTCCTGGCTTGGGCTGATAATCGAGATCCAAAGACTTGCTCGTTCCTGGCTTGGGCTGATAATCGAGATCCAAAGACTTGCTCGTTCCTGGCTTGGGCTGATAATCGAGATCCAAAGACTTGCTCGTTCCTGGCTTGGGCTGATAATCGAGATCCAAAGACTTGCTCGTTCCTGGCTTGGGCTGATAATCGAGTTCCAAAGACTTGCTCGTTCCTGGCTTGGGCTGATAATCGAGATCCAAAGACTTGCTCGTTCCTGGCTTGGGCTGATAATCGAGATCCAAAGACTTGCTCGTTCCTGGCTTAGGCTGATAATCGAGATCCAATGACTTGCTCGTTCCAGGTTTGCACTGATAATCAAGGTCCAAAGACTTGCTCGCTACAGGTTTACTCTGATAAAAGAAATCAAAGAACTTGCTCGTTCCTGTTTTGGGCTGAGAGTCGAGATCGAAGGAATTGCTTGTTCCGGTTTTGGGCTGAGAATCGAGATCTGAACTTTTACTTGTTTCTGATGTATGTGTTTTATCGTATTGTATAGAATCCAATAATAATTCCTGAAAATAATTACATTCAAAATCCGTCCAAAAAGTATTTTCATCTGTTTCATAAAGCTTGCCGATTATTTTTATAATACTTTCTCGAGTACCTTTTAGACTTTGTACTACCAAATCTAACTGTTCTATATCTGAATCTGAACTCAGCATGCTTCTTAAAACGAAACAGAAATTCCATAGTTTTTCGTAATCGAATTCCGATTCTAAATTGTTTCTAAACATTCTTTTGTATATCGCTTGAAAACAAAATTCGACATTGTACAGAATTCGATAACAATTCCTTATTTGGAACCAGTAGAAGACACATTCACTCAGAAAGGCGTACACTAACACCAAAAGAAGTACGATTGTCCAAAGCACAACTTCAAACAACAAGTAAGCATGAATACAGTACAATTAGTATCCGAACTGAGGAACCGTTCATCATTGTATTCTAATACATCTGTAAATTTAGTTATCAGAATGAGCGAAATAATTTCCATAGATTCTTCTATATCCCTTTCCACGAGACCCCATTTTAAGTGCTGTATTGCCCTACTTACTTCGTCAGGAATTCTGCATGATTGTAAAGTCTTAAAAATCAAGCGACGAACAAAACTAGTAAATTCTTGCTCAGCTGTACCATAACTCATTTCTCCGACTTAAAACTGAGATAAAATAGAACATTCTCCTAACAGAGAACTAGGTCTTCGATTAGCTAATACCGGATTCAACTGATAGATAAGCTCCGAACTAAATTATTCATTTCAGTTCAAGCATTCTTTGAAAATAAAAATTAAATTTGGTTAATGCCTTATGCTCCAAACTAATATCTGGCTTTATATTATTTCAATTTTTTTAAATTAATGTCGCACTCTATAAGTAAGTACTTATTAACGTCACTCTTTATGAGGAAGCGATTTTTAACGTCACGCTATTTAGCTACTCAATGACTTTTGGCGACGTACCTTGTAATTTTGAACCATGCTCAAGTGATGGTGGCGACACTTGAGTTGGCACCCAATCTCATAACTTCCCCACCATACTAACGATAGGACATTTGAGCCTCGACAAATTTAACGTGCATCAACCCACACACAAAGGGTCTTCAATTGTATTGTGCTCGAGCCCATGAGACACCGGCCACAACTCCGTTACCTTAACCACTATGCTACTGCGGCCTCACGTCGCCCTCTGAAGGAACGTAAAGGCTGTTGGTCGTGGCCTCGGTCAAAAAACGAGGGCAATACCTTAGATATAGCACCTCACATTCCGAACTTCCCTATCATTACATCGCCCTCATTTTAAGTCAAGACAAATTTAGCGTGATTCATCCCTTCCATATAGTGGGTCTTCAAAGGCATCAAAGCTCAAACTCATGAATCGTCGAACACGAGTTTATTACCCAAATAACTGGAGTGTCTTGGCCATAAGCTAATATTTGAAAATTTAAAGTAAAATGGGGAGAAATATATGAATATTATATTTGATTTGATTGTTTATTAACTTAGCAATTTGGATGGCTATTTGGTGACGGACCTTGTAATTTTAAGTCATGGTCAAGTCACGAGAACGACACCTCTCTCTCTCTCAGGGTACTTTACTCTTTGAACTCCTGCACCAGGAAGATATTAATCATTGCTGTCTCTCAACATGGAAGATATTTAGTAGTAAGTGATTGAACATTATCATCACACTACTCAACTACTCGAGGGTTTTTGTGATGAATCTCGTATATTTAAATCATTCTCAAGTATCCAGGTCGACATCTGTCAGGGTACTTTACTCACTGAACTTCTGAACCAGAAGGATATTAAGCCTCAACGGATTTTTTAATTGTCGCTGTCTCTCAACGTGAAGGATCTATAGTAGTGAATGATTGAACATTATCATCACACTATTCAACTACTCGAGCGCTTTTAGCGACGGACCTCGTAATTTTAAATCATTGTCAAGTGACGAGGATGACACCAGAGCTGGCACCTCCTCTCCTAACTTACACTGCATAACAACAGGAGGTATTTGAGCATCGACAAATTTAACGTGCATCGCCTTGCTTCTTGGTGGGTCTTATGACATACCAGCGAAACTTGACCACTAGGCAACTTCTAGGTTGATCCCTAGGCTGAACTTAAGTGGCACCAGATGATAGAAACAAAACCTTTCGTGATTAAGATCCGTAGTAGACACTTAACTTTCTTTCTTAACTTATGCATCACATTAAGAGAATTTTGAGAATTAAGAGCACTTTATGTAGCCACGGTATTCGAATGATTATGCCTGCAATTTTGAAACCGACAACGTTTGTGTCGAATCGGGGTTCAAGTCTTGTTTAAATAAAAGGCCTTCAAGCTCAGGTGTCGCCCTGATCACTTGATCAGAAGTCGACATTAACAGGTCCACATTTCCGACATCTATCGAGCCCCAGACCACTAAAGAATCACCGTGTAGGTGAGCGATGCCCATTTAATTTGAGGAGAGCTGAAAAATCCTCTGTTTTGTGTGGTGAGGTAGTTAGGAGAGGGGTGTACCAGCTCAGTTTTCGTCCTCGCCGTTTGACTATGGTTCAAAATTACGAGATCCGCCGTCAAAAGCCTTGGTGTAACTGAATGATGCGACGTTGATATTCATTCATTCACTACCTCATTCCGATATCTATCGTGACGCATAAGAATGAAACATTATTTGACAATAGGTAAGATCCCACGTTGTTACTGTCGCCACGGTAGCCGAGTGGTATAGGTATCGGACCGTAGCTTGCTTTGTCACGGGATCGAGCCCAGTACCACTAAAGACCCGCCGTGTAGGGCAGCGATGCACGTTAAAACTGTCGAGAGCTGAAACGTCCTCCCGTTGGTGTGGTGTGGTAGTCAGGAGAGGGGGTGCCAGCTCAGGTGTAATCCACGTCACTTGACCATGGTTCAAAATTACGTGGTCCGTCGCCAAAAGACCCCGTGTAGCTGAACAGTGCGACGTTAATATTCAATCAATCAAACCCACGTTGTTACTCATTGTATTAGCTGGAATGGAAGTTATAACATGCAATTAAACGTAAGCATACAGTTATTTCCATAATACTTGAACTGTGGTTTTACAATTTCTTTTCTGTAGAAGGGCTGCCTATTGGTATTTCTACTTTTGCGGACCTAGTACATCCCCTAGGAGCTAGTATCACTCTTTAGTGCGGCTCCATATGGGTGATACCAATTAGCGCAAGTAATTTTGACACCGAATTTCTTCCCCAAAAGGGAGGCATCTGAGCTCTGCCGATGCGAAATTTGTACTTAGAAATTTTGGACGAAGTCTCCAAGACCAACTGACACACAAGTGATTTTTTTGATGCCGCATAATTGTACGACATGACCGCTCTCGATTATATCTGCATCGTGAAAATTCACCAACTTGGGCGGGGTCGAACCAACGACCTTGGGTACAGAAGGCCAGTGACAAACCAACTACGCCACCCAGCCGGCATGGTCTTCAAACTATGTTCCTAAAGATATACTCAGGGGTTCCATGAATTGAACTTAGTGACGCAATAGTCCATGAGGGCCAAACCCTACTGTGATTATTTCAGTTTACCTGACTTCAGGCAGTGGGGTGCGGAAATGTTTGGGTCAAGTGGTAAGTCTGACGCGAAACTCTCAGTGTTCATTTCCCGAGCAAGCTTGGTACTCATTTATCGACCCACTGAAGAGACGAAAGGCTGAGTTAACCTTGCCTAGTCCGGGATTTGAACCCTGGACCTGTGACGTGATAGCGCGATATACTTCCACCCAGCCACCGGGCTGCAGATGGTTCCATGAGCCACAATAGAAATGGAAAAGAAAATTCTAAATGTGTATGCAAAATGTATTCACATTTCTATGAAATATGTATAACCTCAAGTATCAAAAACTTACCCCGGTCACTAAAAAAATTTATATTTTTTTATACAAAACTTTATTTTGCAATACTTTTTTAGCATTTATCACATTGTGTAATAAAATAGTATTCAAACCTTATATGTACTACTTATTAGATTGTTTACCATTCCAGGTTCCACAAAATAGTTTATAATTGTTAATACATAGTTTTGCAAATTTTTAATATAACTTTGCGCTTGTCGGAAAAAAATATATAGGATAATAGAGAGGGGAAAAAACCACTAATCGACATATCAACAAACTCGATGTTAAAATCTAAATTTAAGCAAAAACAGCTTTTAAATGTTAGGTTGCAAATTTCTATAGGATGCAATTTATGCAAATTTATGCTCACACAGCTATAAAAATTTTAATGACTCTCTTAACAAAGTATTTTCGTGAAAAATATTTATCACTGTGATGGGCACAAAAACAAAATATAAAAGCAAATTGAATGCAGAACATGAAATGCAACTGCAGATATTTTCAATAGATCTAGACTAGATCAGTTTCTGTAAAATCTCTCAGGAAATGTCTGTGGGCATACGGGTCACTGAGGACCAGTTTGTGTAAAAAAATGCAGTTACTAAATATAATGCATGCGCGTAGATGACATTTGAATAATAAATTAATATTATAAAAATTTGAGTACTCACATTATACGAGGGCATTTCGAAAAGTTAAGATTCACCGTACGCCAGAGGAAAAGAAAAGTTTTGGTGAGCAAAGTGGCAACACAGATGTTAACCTTAAACCGTCAGCTTTCTCCTCGCGGTCGTTCGGCATTTCAACGTTGATTCTGGTTGGAGAAGGTCGTGTTTATAAAATAACCAAATGCGAATTTCGCTCCGTTATACGTTTTCTTCGTGCAAAAGGTCAGCGACCAGCGGACATTCACAAAGAAATTGTTTGTTTATGGGAACATTATGAATCGACAAAATGTAACGATATAGTGTCGTCATTTTTCTGAAGGTAGGACCGATGTTCATGAGGAACAAAGAACAGGGTGGCATCTGTGATCGCTGATGACCTTTTTCAGAGAACGGAGAAAGCAATTCGTGCGAATAGACAACTCAATTATCAATGACAACTCTTTATGAAGTAGTGACTGTCAAGTTAGGGTTATGGAAATTGTGCGCGCGTTGGGTTCCAAAAATGTTTAACGAAATAACACAAAAAGAAAAGGATGGGCATTACACTCGACTTCCTCACACGCTGTGCAGAAAAAGGTGATGAGTTCCTTGATCATATATAATGACAGGTGACGAGACGTGGGTTTATCACCATACACCTGAATCCAAGCAACAATCAATGCAATGGCGCCATTCGAATTCACCAAAAGCCAATAAATGCAAAACTTTCATTTCAGCGAAAAAACATGGCTTCTGTTTTTTGGGACAGACAAGGCATTGTTCTGTTAGAATTTATGGCTCTCGGAACGACAATTAATGCTGCTACATATTGCCAGACTTTGAAACGTCTTCGAAGGGCAATTCAAAACAAACGGAGGGGAATGCTGACAAATGGAGTCCGCTTGCTTCATGACAACGCTCGCCTCACACAGCGCTCGTAACCAAATTACTAATCAAACAATTTAAATAAGAAATATTGGGTCATCCGCCATACATCCCGGACCTTACGCCCAGAGACTTCCATTTATTCCGTTACCTGAAGTCACATCTTGGTGGAAAATCATTCCATGACGATGATGAGATCAAAGATGAAGTTGAAATGTGGTTCCGACAACAGGCGGCAACCTTCTATGACTGTGGGATACAAAAGCTTGTGCACCGATTTAACAAATCCTTGGATAACGGGGGTGATTATGTCGAAAAATTATAAATAATCCAGTTAATAAGATGTAACTGACGTTTTCTAAATAAATGTTTTTTTAAGGAATGCGAGCGATTGTATCTTTACTTTTCGAAATGCCCTCGTATTAAAAAAATTGCTTTAAAATTTTTTATAATAACTAATACAATATTTTTTTTTAAAAAAAATGTCCTTACATAAAGTAAATTTAACACATTGATTGATTTAAAATATCATTTTAAGTTATATTCTTTAAAGTGTGGGTGTGTGGAAAGGGTTCACCGAATATACCTAAGGGTTCTATTATTTTAAGATCTTATTTTCCAGTTTTGGTTCAGGAGGGGTTTTTTCTTAACTCTTTAATATATATATATATACATATAATTTTTCCATTCCCTGTTTTTCCTCTTTGGAGAGTCTCCATTATCCGCCATCTATGGACCTACCCTATCCTGGACTGGCAACCGTAAGGAAAGGATATTGGCTTGGTAAGTGCTGTCTTGTTCATTTCTTACCTTGCATCAATACGGACCATCCTCCCACCCTTTTATAAATGTATGCATTAAATTATAATGAAATCGTTTACATTGCAGTATAGAGCATACTTATTGCCAGGAATGTTTTCTACTTTTGTTAATTATCTTTTTCATCTCGCTTTAATATCTTTTACTTTTAGACATCCTTATTCTTTGTTAACTCACAAACATTGTACTAGTGCAATAAAAGTTTTCTCCAAGTTTTTTGATCATTGTAAAATCATTAATAATATTATAGTAATCAATTTCCATGATAATATCATTTTGAGTGCATAGCATCATCAAACTGTTAAACTTCATTTTTTCTATAATAGATCTCACTCTCTTGAGGGCTGAAATGCTTATCTTAGTTAGATGGTGGTATGATCGCTGTAATTATTATTTTTTCCCTTTTCAGGCTCCTATTTTTTGCGCCCCCCTAATCATTACGCTCTAGGCTGCTGCCTAGTGTGCCTGAGCGAAAAAGTGGCTCTGTGGAGAGATGTGAAATGAAAGCAGCAGGTTTTCCTATATTTTGAACACTGAAAGATATATTATTGTTTGTACAAGGTATGTTCAATAACTTATAATACTAAAAGTATATAAAAAAATAGAATACCTTTATCGTCAGCATTCACATGGTTTGTTTCAAAGTAACTTTCGTGGCACGTAATACATTTACCCCAAAGTTCGGCTCACTTTTTAAAAACATGTAAAAGTCCGTTTTGTGAGAGCTGTTTCAATACCTCCTTCTCAGCCTTTACACATGCTTCGTTGCTTGCAAAACGTTTGCCTCTTAATGGTTTCTTAAGCAGAGGAAAAAACCAGAAATCACTTTGAGTGAGATCGGGACTGCATGGATGGCGTGTGGTAAAATCTCTGCGTTGATCTCCCTCGAAACATACAGTACGCAACGAGCAATATGTGGTCGGGCATTGTCATGGTACAATAGGAAGCCATTTCGAAGTAATGGACGTTTCCCTTTAACGTGTTGTACCATTTTTCGCAGGATATTAGTGTAGTACGAGTCGCTTATGGTAGTACAGGTTTCGACATCGTGTTGATACACAATTCCTGCACAGTAAAAAAATTATGGTCATAACTATGGTTTTTGCTTTCTTGAGAGTGGGTGAAGATGGATGTTTCCATTCAATTATTGTTGTTTTATGGTTGGATCATAGTAATTCAACCAAGCTTCATCTATTGTGATACAGCGTTTTAAGATATTGTTGCCCTATTGCTCCAGTCTTTAATCTTATCGTATCATATCAAAGGTCTCCGATGTTGACTTTAGCAAACTTTTTCTTCCATTTCGACAACTGGACGCTTCTCGTAGGCGCCCACATACACGCTTCAGTTCGATCACGTGATACTCAAACTCGAGTCTGTACACACCATCTATCTGTAGCTTTTGTTAATACAAACAACAAACTTTTCTTATGCCACAGAAATTAACTTTACGATGAGTGGTTTTGCGGCAGTAAAATTGGTGTTATTATTTATTGAACAGCCTACGTATTAATAAGATAAAGTACATTACATACGTTAGCACGTCTTTATACACAATTGATATCGTATGATTAAATTTACTAACCATAGTTACAATTTTGTTAAAGTTCTCACACTTATAAAATAATCTTATTACATAGAGTAAACCAAAAGTCTTGCTGTGATTTTAAAATCTCATTACAAAATAACCGTTTAATACGTTCATTCCTATGGACAAAATAGGCCGCGGTAGCCGAGTGGTATAGGTATCGGATCGTGGCTTGACTTGTCACGAGTTCGAGCCCAGTACCACTAAAGACCCGCCGTGTAGGGCAGTGATGAACGTTAAATCTGTTGAGAGCTGAAACGTGCTCCCGTTGGTGTGGTGTGGTAGTTAGGTGAAGGGTGCCAGATCAGGTGTCGTCCACGTCACTTGACCCTGGTTAACAATTACGTGGTCCGTCGCCAAAAGCACTCGTGTAGCTGAACAGTGGGACGTAAATTTTCAATCAATCAACCTATGGACTTAATTCATGATGGCCACATGATAAAGGGGCAATCACGTTTTTCCCATTGGTTAAAATTGACATACTAGTTGTTTAACTTATAAAGTTTAGATAACATGTAAAATTTGATAATTGTGTTAGGAGCTCGCGTGTTAAAATTCTTCAAAAAATTTCCAAATTGAAAAAATTAACTTACATTATACGAATGCTTTTAAATTAAGTGTATTTTGTTTAACTATGTGCACATTATTATATCGTTAATTAATCTGTACTCTCTTCCTAAAAGAAAGTTTCTGCAAAAAACAAAAGTCGGCAACAGTAAAGCACATGAACTATTGGGCTCAATTCATGAAGTCACATGATAAAAACAAACACGTGTTTTCCTTTGAATTCAAAACAAAAATTAAACTAATTGTACTTGTTATATTTGTAAAACTCAGATAAACTTTTAAATTTTATGTCAGGGGAAAAAATTCTTCAAAAATATTTTCTTAAATTAAAAATAAATCCTGTTTTATATCTATACTTTTAAATAAAATGCATTTTGTACACATATGTACTTTTTAAGAGAAAGTTTCAGCAAAGAGCAACTTGGCAACACCGGCGCGCGTGAACTAATTGGCTGAAAACACTAGATAATTTTTATCGTGTGACTATGACGTCGCATGAGTTTTTGAATTGATTGGCTTGCATAACGTGTCTTTCACTATCATGTGACTAAGACTTCACACATGAATTTTGCCCATTGCCTAGGAACGCGTGATTACGTTCATGATAAAATTATTACCTCGAATTAATTTATGAGCTGACTGGCTGAAAGCACGTGACTGAGTTATCATGCAAATCTATGACGTCACAAGAATTTAGTCCATTCACGCGCTGGTGCTTCAGCATAGCGCAATATCGTATGCCGGTGCCGCTCTTGGACGACGATCGACTATGATAAATTATATGCTTCATTTTTAGTGCGACTTTGGAGATTGAAAGAAAAGTTTTTTGAGGCATGTTAGTGAAGCATTATTTTTAAAAATTTATTTGCTTAGTTTTTAAATTGTGTGTTTAATTTTTTATATCTGTTTTTAAAAACGGTGGACGTTACAAGTATTGCATAAGAAAAGAAAAGTAAATAAAAAAGTGACTGAAGGTGAAATATTAAAATTATTAGAAAAGATTGAAACATGAAAATGAAAAGTTTTCCCGTTTTTCTACTAAAATGTAAGGAACGTATTTCATCATTAAAAACACTATTTTGTAATTCGCCTTCTGAGTATGATCACCTCAATTTTACTAGCAGCAAACGTGTTTATACAACAATGTAATTGTTGCATCTCTGGATAAGTCAATTTTAGTAGTTTTTCTACAATAGATGGCAGGAATACTCAGGAGTAGATTTGTAAAAACAAATAATGTATAAGAAAATTAAGTCAATTCCTATTTAGATCATCAAAGAAAAATTTTATTTTAGCTACTTTTTATCAAATGGTTACAATTAATGGAAATATGTATATACATATTACAGAACCACAATATTAATTGGTAATTAATTTTTATTGATTATCATCAAAGTATCGTATTGTCATCCAAAATAATCGTGGGTGTAAAATTTCAGTTCAACTGAATGCTTTAAAACGAGGGGAAACGAAACATTTTCAAGTTTTGACACAAGTGGACAAAAGGGTCGCTAACTCACTAAAAATTATGCCAACGTGGCTGAATTTGTAATTATTTAAATAATTTAGTTGTAATCCATTAATTTTTATTATATATAGTTAAATTATTATATTGTCATCTAAAATAATCATGTATATAAAATTTCAGCTCAATTTAGCGCTTTAAAGTGTATTTTAATAACGATAGAAAATTCCACTAAGATAAAAAAATAAATAAATTAAAATGAAAAAAAATAAATAAATATGTAGAGAGTGTGAGCTAATAGTAGGAATTGAAAAAAAAAAGTCATTTTCAAATGAAATGGCGTCACCTCCAGAGGAAGCCCAATGCCTAATTTGGTTTCACTAAACGGATTAGCCCCTTTGATGTTCTGCGAAAATTTCAAAGTTTTTACGGATACAGCCCTCCTGATGTAAAGTCGATAAAAGCGATGATAAGAAATGTTTAACCGTTTGAGTGCGGTAGCGTTTCGCTCTTGCCGTAAGCCTAAGTTGTGGAGAAGCGCTATCACGCTGCTGTCTACTGCAGTTTTCGCATCAATTGACAGCAGTTGTATTCATATCAATTGCAGTTTTTATTGATTCCATTCACAATTGTGGTTTTAACTATAACAAAAGTAATATAAAACAAATAATAAGTTGATTCCTACTTAGATCAACAAAGCAAAATTTTATTGTAGCTACTTTTTTATTAAATAGTTACAATTAATATAAATATGTATATACATAGGACAGAATCACAACATTAAGTGGTTGGTGTACGGTAGAGAAAATGATACTATGTAAAAACAAAAGTTTTAAATATTAGTAAACGGCCTGTTTTTTAAGCGTTCTTAGGGATTTTTTTCTTTTTTTTTTGACGACCAGTAAAAAGATAGAACATTCAGTTTTTATCATTTATGTATGCGTATTTTAAGAGTATGTATATAAATGTTTAGCTAAAAATATCCAGTAGAACGAAAGTTATAGCGCTCTGAATACATCCGCCACGAAAACATTAACACTCACTGCATCCACGATTACGGTTGATCGGTGTATCTAAAGTTAAAAAAAAAAATTAACAGAATTTTAATCTATAAACTTAAATGCACAGAATATGTGTGGACTATACTCAATTGAAAATATCATATTTGGTAGACCTCTGAAGAAAAGGTTTC
Organism: Trichonephila clavipes; assembly: GCA_019973935.1. NCBI lineage: Eukaryota > Metazoa > Arthropoda > Arachnida > Araneae > Nephilidae > Trichonephila > Trichonephila clavipes. The sequence continues at coordinate 12,508 of BMAU01004218.1, read as the reverse complement.
GAATTTCATGTAAGGGGGGGTTATGATTTTGTTATAAAAATAAAAATAATTTGAATATTAGAATGATCGTAGTTCATTTGGTGCGTATACTCATGCTGAGTCTACCATATAAATTTGAAGTCATTCGTTCAAACCGTTCTTGAAGCATAATAAAGGGAAGTTTGAAAAACACAATTTTGAGAAAAACGCGTTTAAAGTTTGTGTTGTGCGAGTTCAAACTATAATTAGATGCACATTTGACTACCTCAAATATTATTTTAATATATATCTACTTCACTGTACAACACATTACTAATTACCGAAACAATTTCATAGTTGCGTGTTATTTATATACAATCCTCCACTCAGTCACAGTTAAGTCTTTAACTGGTTACAGTTAAATATACCACATCTCCTCCCTCCTTAAAGAACAAGTCTCTCCGGAGGCCGCCTGATTCTCCCGGAACGCCTAGGAAATGGCCTGTCTGGAACTGGTGGACTCCTCGTCTCGGAGTCAGTCTCTTTAGCTGAAGACTGTGATAGATCTGGAACCGCAACATCAGTTGATGGCACTCCTTGTACGGAAGATGAACCCAATTCCTTGTTCAGATCCTTAGAAATATCTTCCGCCGTTTCTGCATGCTGAATATTAGATTTTTTCTCGAACCTCTGATGATGGAAATCTCCGGTGCATAAGTGGAATGATGTTTTCTTGCACTTTATCCCCCACTGGACGGGTCTGATCAACATGTCGTCTCACGAGGGTTCCTTGAACGTCAATGATGTAGTGGAGTACGCCATCCTGGTTTACAATGGTACCAAACTTCCATCTAGTATTAGCTGCTCTGTAAACTCTCACAGCCACTCGATCTCAACATCAAATTTCCTATCTCGGAATTCGAAATTATCTCTTCGTAATTTATCCTGAATTTTGTTTTCAATTCAGGTAAAGTAAATCTATCCTGGTTCTAATGTCTCTTTTTAAGAATAACATGGCTGGACTAAGTGTTGTAGTTACATTAGGAGCTTTTCGGTATTGCATTAAAATGCACTTAATTTCTGCCGTATAGTACCTTCGTATTTATGCATAACTCTTAATGATTGCTTTAAAGTAGCAACATAACGTTCTGCTTGTCCATTACTAGAAGGCTTGAAAGGTGCACTAGTTTTGTGCCTATAACTCCATTTTTATGCATAAATCGCTGAAATTCATAGGATGTAAACTCAGATCCATTATCGCTGACAAGTACCCTAGGTAATCGGAATCTTGCAAAAACTCTCTCGAAGACATTCGATGGTTTTCTTGGTTGTGGTTACCTTCATAGGGTATACTTCTAACCATTTGGAATGAGCGTCAACGATCAGAAAAAACGTGTGTTCAAAATTTGGTCCAGCAAAATCTACATGAATACGTTCCCAGGGCATACTGGGATATTCCCAGTAATGAACTTTAGGTTTTGGAGGATCGGCCTTATATATAGCACAATCGACACAGTTTTTTGCGGCTTCTTCAATATCGTTATCTATATTTTTCCAATAGACAAACGATCTAGCTATAGCCTTCATTTTTACTATTCCTAAGTGTCCAGCATGTAATTCTTCCAGAACGTCCTTCCGAAATTTCCTTGGAATACAGACCCTTTGTCCGTACATAATACAACCATCCTCAATGGTATACTGGGCTTCCTCCCTTTTAAATCTTTACCTTCCCTTTAAGGCTCTTAAGAGTGGACCCAGCTCTATATCTTTACTCGTCTCCTGTCGTAACTCCTTAGAAGTAACCGGTAATGCTTCAATCTGTGACATCTGAAATATTGTGATGTCATCTTTAACTTCAAGCTCTTCGGATGTTTTTGGTAAAACGAGAAAGAAAGTCTGCATTTCCGTGTTCAATCGTTTTACGGAATATTATATCAAACTCAAAAATGACTGCAAAATGAGCGCATAATGTAAAGTCGGGTAGGCTGCCAACACTGGTAAACCTCTTTTGAACCAAAAATAGCTATCAAGGTTTGTGATCTGTTATCAAAGTGAATCTTCTACCTTTCAAATATAGATAAAACTTTTACTGCCCAAACTATTGAAAGAGCTTCTTTATCAATTTGGGAGAATTTTCCTCGGATCCAGATAAAGTTCTTGATGCGAACGCGATCGGACGTTCAGAGCCATCTGGATATACGTGTGACAGAACGCAACCAATACCAACTGGAGATGCATCACTAGCTAAATTTAAAAAAGTAGGCTAGGATCATAATGCACCAAAATTTTAGGTGAACAAATTTTCCTTCTTTATTTGCTCAAAGACAACCTGCCAATCCTTCGACCATAAAATCTAACATTTTTTTGTTAAATTATTAAGAGGATTAGCAATAGTAGCTAAATTTTCACAAAATTTCCCGTAAAAATTAACTAACCCTAAGAAACATTTTACTTCATGGACATTTCGGGATACAGGAGCATTTACAACGGCTGAGATCTTTTCGTCAGTTTTATGTAACCCTTTTTGAATCGATTCTATGCCCAAGAAAATTTATTTCATTTGGAAAAACTTTTATTTAAATTAGCTTTAGCCCGTGTTCTCTATATTTCTTAAAAAATTCCTCTAAAAGCTGTAAAATGCGAAATTTCATCGCTCCCTGTTATTCTAGCATCTCATCCATAAAGACCTTGCTCCATCCATACCCTGAAATAATCCCGTCAACATGGCGCTGCCAAATGGCGGGTGCCCCATTTAATCCCATACATAAGTCTTTTACAAATATATAATCCCTTGTGGGTATTTATAGTCCTCCTAGGGATTCAACCTAGTCATTAATTTCTGACTGTCGGGATGGACTTTCATTTGCAAATATGCATGCTTAAAATTTAATTTTGTAAATTGTTTTCCCCCATTTAAACTACCAAAAATTTCATCCAATCTTGGTAAAGGATGCTGAGGAACAATTAAATTTGGATTCACAGGGTTACTGAAAAATCAGCACATAGTCTTATACTACCATCGGATTTAACAACAGGAACTACTGGGGTTGCTCATTCAGAGCTGTCGACTTTTTCTGATACCTTCTTTTTCAAGTCTGTCAATTTCGTTTTCAACTCTACCTTTGAGAGCAAAGGGTACTGTTCGAACCCTACAAAATATAGGTTTTACTCCATGTTTGAGTTTTAATTTAGCCTCATAATTGTTTATTTATCTTAATTTATCATCGAAAATATCCTTATACTCTCTTAGAAGGTTATTTAAATTTTGTTCGGTTTTTGCTCTAAAAGCTTTAATAGCCGGCCAATCTAAATGAATTTTTAGAGCCATTCCCGACCCAGAATAGTATCTATGTTTTCTTTCACAATGTATAAGTTCAAGTTTACTTTTTGATTTTTATATTGTACCCTTACAGTAACATATCTAATGGTATAATTGAATCTCCTTTATATGTTTTAAAAAACTATATTTGTAGGTTTAATATGTTTATTTGAAATTTTCCCCTGAAATTTCAATACTCATTACACTAACCGCTCCCCCCGTATCAATTCCATAGAACAACTTTTGTTTTTTCAATTTTTAAATTTATCATAATTGGAGGTCGTTTTGGTTCTTCCTCGTGTAATATATAATCCTGAATTTTTAATTCGTATAGTGGAATTCTATTTCTATCTTCAACTTCATTTAATAGAGTTACCTGTTTTTGTTTAACCGATTTCTCATTTGCCTTTTAGATGCGAAGCATGCCTGTTTAATGTGCCCAATTTTCCCACAGAAATTACATTTACTTGAAATAAATCTACAATTCTCTTTTGCATGGTTGGTGCTTGTGCATCGTGAACAATATAATGTTTTCTTTCGGCTTTTGTAAAATTGGATTTTTTATCCATGTGTTTTTTAAAAAGTTTGCATTGAATTTATTGCTCGGCCCATAATATCATTTGTCCCTTTAAAAGCTTTTCCATAGCCAGTGCTATATTTAGCGTTTTCTCGAGATTAATATTATCTTCCTCAAATAATCGATCTAAAATCATTTTATCCCCAACCCCGCTTACAAATACGTCGCGTAACATAATATTCAACATATCTTTATCATAATCACAATTCATTGCTAGAGCCCGAAGCTCGGCAATGTATGTACTAATACCTTCCCCTTCAGTCTGTTTTCTGTTTAAAAATTTGTGACGAGGAGGTATAATTAAAGGTTTTGGGGTCAAATGTTTCTTAAGTGCATCTTTTAATTTATCTAACGTTTGGTCGGAAGGAATGTCAGGTGCAAGCAAATTCTTTAGTAACTGGTACAATTTTGCACTAAGAGACGAAACAAAACCTTAGCTCGATTTGCTATTGGTACATTCTGTACATCTAAGTAAGTTTCGAATCTTTCAATGAAACTATCGAAATTTTCATTTTCTTCATCAAATTTGTCAAATTGTACAGTTACTTTATGACTATGAGAATCGTCTCTAATTTTGCAGCGCTCGAATCAAATCTTGATTCTGCCGGAGTAAGTCTGCAATTTGCTGTTCCATGGTTCCCTTCCGATTAAAGAGAAAAATTTCCTTTACCTTGAGCAGTTTCAGGCAATGCCTTATCAAAAGAATCTCCAATTTATCCCATCTTCGTCGCCAACTATTGTGTTGTGTGAGTTCAAACTATAATTAGATGCACATTTGACTACCTTAAATATTATTTTAATATATCTACTTCACTGTACAACACATTACTAATTACCGATACAATTTCATAGTTGCGTGTTATTTATATATGTTACGACCCGCATGTGCAGAGGGCGCTAGTAGTCCTCCTTGTTTACATTTCGTCAGTATGCTTGTAACGCATCCTCGGAGCGGACGTACCTACCGTCCTCAATAAACAAACAATTTTTAAAGTATACAGTCCACGCCTTTGCTTGAGCAGTCAAGTTATACATAACTCAAAGTCTGCTCATAATCCGTTCTAGACATTTCTAGAATAACCACACCATTTGTGGTTAAAATCAGAGCTATCGACCTCACCCAGTTTTGTGGTCGGTGTCGAGCCCGAGCCAAAATTCAAAATGGCTCCAAAAGAACTATCAGAACTCACCGTGTTTAACAGAAGGAAAGCACATCTGCTCGGTCAGATCACACGCATTAGAAACTCCTTGGAAAATGTGGAGTCACCATTGAATCAAGTTGAAAAGAGAGCTAAACTCGCATCGCTTTCTGAAGTGAAAGCAAAAATAGACAAACTTCGGACCGAAAGCTACGGGGTGCTTTCGGATGAAGACTCATGGATTTCGAGGCCAGTTTGGACACGATGGAAGTGGACGCAGATAATTTAGAGGTGAGTCTCAATACCTTTTACTTGAATCTTCTAATGTGGATACCTCTGAATTATCTGTGAAAAATAATTTTGCTAATTACAATGTGAAACTGCCATCCATTAATTTACCGGAATTTTCGGGACAATATATAGATTGGTTGCAATTTAAATCCCAATTTGTATCATTAATTCATGATAACACTTGTTTATCAGACTCAAAAACTATATTATTTACAATCTGCCCTGAAAGGCCATGCAAAAACAATTGCAAACTGTAAACGATTCTTACTCATCTTTATTTGAAGCTTTAGAAAGTAGATACGAAAATAAAAGATTAATTGTAAATAGTCATATTGCTGAACTTTTAAATCCTAACAAAATAAAATTTGAATCTGCTTTTCATCTCAGAAGTTTAATAGATTCAATTCAGAGTCATCTTAGAGCCTTAAAACAACTAGAATTAGAACCTAACGCTTTGTGTGAATCAATGTTAATTTTTGTTATAACTCAACGTCTAGATGATGAATCGCGTAAACAATATGAAATGGAATTACATTCTAATGATGTGCCTAAGTGGAATAATTTTTTAGACTTTTTAATAAAAAGGAGCCAAGCCTTAGAAAACGTACAAAGAAATTCTTCGTTGAAAAACAAGAACGAATATTCTCCAAAATTCAGATCATTTGTCGTGAAAAGCAATGAAAAAACCTGTCCGTTATGTCCTTCAGAGACACACCCAATTTTTAAGTGTAAAATGTTTCACGAGATGTCTGTTGAAAAAAGAAGCAACAAAGTGAGATCCTTAAACCTATGCTTTAATTGTCTAGGCCATCACCTTATTAAGAACTGTTTAAAACTGAACAGGAAATGTAGGGTTTGTAATGCGAACCACAATTCTCTTCTTTGCAAAACAAGGGTGCCCCGAGCGATATCGGAACCACACCAAAACAGAAATATCCCCTTTCTACAGAGTTCATCAGGGGTCATTTATGACCCGAGTTCAGCCGCGACGTGTCTTTACAATGAGAGTGGGGAGAAATCTATTTTGCTTTCGACCGCGAAGGTCAAAGTTCAGAGTGCGACAGGGGGTTGGCTTATAATGAACGCAATCCTCGATTCAGGGAGCCAGAAATGCCTTTGTAGCTTGGAAGCGTCAAATTTCCTCGGGTTGGAAAAATACTCTATGAATTCAACTATTGTAGGCTTGAATGGAGCTTGCATTTCAGTGAGGGAAGGAATTTACGCTGAAATTTCGAACGGAAGTTCATTTTAAAAGAAAACTTAACTTTCTCATAGTCCCTAAAATTACTGGTTGCGTTCCTACACAGCCATTGGATTTAACAAAAATAAAATTGCCTCAAAATATAAGATATGCAGATGCGGAATTTAATATTCCCAAACGAATTGATATTCTCCTGGGAGGTGAAATATTTTATGAATTATTAAAAAGTAAACAAATAAGATTACATGACAATTCAATAATATTGCAGGACTCCGTATTTGGTTACATTGTAACAGGTTCCATTCAAAACGAACCTTTGAACTATTATTTTTGCAATTTCATCAAGATCAGGTTGATAGAAATTTAACAAAATTTTGGGATTTAGAAGCAATAGGAATTAAAGCAGAGTCTAGTTGTGACCCAGACGACCAAGCCATGCAACATTTTTAAATCTTCAGTACGTTTCAATAGTGGTCGTTATGAAGTTGGGTTTCCTTGGAAGAGCCATACACAAGAGTTAAATGACAATTTTTCCGTAGCAGAAAAACGTGTAAAATCCTTAACAAGAAGATTCATTCGTGATCCAACTCTGTACATACAATATTCCGAAATTTTGAAAGAATATGAATCTCAAGGAATAATTGAAAGGGTTCTAGAAACTGAAAAACCAACTGATAGAGCAGTATTCTATTTACCGCACCAAGCGGTCTTTCGCCAAGAAAGCCTAACTACAAAAATGCGCATTGTTTTCGATGCAAGTTCCCATGAAGATGGACAACCATCTCTTAATGACTGTATATGGTCAGGTGAGAATTTAAACCCAAACATATTCCACCTGATAATTTCTTTTCGCTTGAACACGATTGCTATCACCGCAGATATAGAACGTGCATTCTTGCAAATCTCATTACGTGACGAGGACAGAGATGCAGTTAGATTTTTGTTTCCAGACATTAGATCAAATCAAACAGATCCCTACAAGTTTCAAGTGTATAGATTTAAGCGTGTGATGTTTGAGTCAACGTAAGCCCCTTCTTGCTCTCCGCAACAATTAAGCATCACATCGAGAATTACCGTGAGCAATATCCAGCAGCAACTGAAATGCTTGACACTTGTCTCTATGTTGATGACGTAATCAGTGGTGCTGATGACATCTCCCAAGCCTTAAAAGTATCAAAGGATGCTGAAACAATCATGAAGAATGCCAGCATGAAATTACGCAAATGGAATTCAAATGATCAAACATTGATGAGAACTTGGGAAAGGGAAGGCCTTGAGACACATCCTCGTCACCCGGACGACAGTTCCAAAATCCCTTCGTCAAAGGTTTTTAGGGATACCATGGGATGTTGTCCACGACTATTTTGTTGATGTTAAAGGACTTCTGCAATTGGACACGTCAAAACCCATCACAAAAAGAATTGTGCTTCAATCAGCTGGGAAAATATACGATCCAGTTGGGTTCTTGTCACCCTACACGATTAGGCTCAAATGCCTATTACTAGAACTTTGGCTACGGAAGTTATCCTGGGATGACGAGCTACCGCCAGATATTCATGCAGTATGGTCACAATGGTGGTTAGAACTTCCATTTTTATCAGAGTTAAAGATTCCGCGAAAGATCCTCGATTCCAGTGGAGGTTCAAGTGAAGTCCAAATCCATACCTTTTCTGATACCAGTCAAAAGGCATATGGAGCAGCCGCCTTCTTTGAGAGAGTCAAGCACAAGGACAGAGTCAGCGTTGATCTTGTAACATCCAGAGCCGTGTTGCACCTCTGAAAAGGTTATCCTCCCTAGATTGGAACTGATGGGCGCTCTGCTTGCTGCACGCTTAGCAAAGGAAGTCAAGAAAATCCTAGATCAGAAGTGTTCAACCAGAGCCTTTTTCTGGACGGACTCTCAGGTCACCTTACATTGGATCAAAGGTCCAAGCCATAGATGGAAACCCTTTGTTGCGAACAGGGTTCGCGAAATCCAATCCTCACCGATCCTAACTCGTGGTTCCACTGTTCCGGCAAGGACAACCCAGCAGATCTACTTACGAGAGGAATCAGCGTAGACGCTCTTACAACCAACTCCAAGTGGTGGAATGGATCCTCGTTTCTACGTCAAATTGACTTCCAGACCAAAGGACTAGATGAAGCGATCCCAGAAAGAGTGTATTTAACGGAAATGAGAAAGAACTCAAATCCAAAGAGGACATTTCCTTGACATTGACAGTGACTAAAAACAATTTCCTTGAAAACATTATTGATATTTCAAACAACTATGTAAAATTAATTCGTGTTGTAAGTTTTCTTTACAGATTCATACACAACTGCAGAACCAGAATTACAAAGATAAAGGGACCTTACTTCACAGGGAGGTAAGTCATGCTGAGAACTGGCTGATCCACTCATTGCATGAAAGGGAGTTCTATGAAGAAATGCGCAAATTGTTGGCAGGTGAGCCTATTCCTGTGAAAAGCAAATTGACTCCACTTAATGTTTTTCTTGATGAGAGCAACATCATTAGAGTAGGAGGCAGACTTGCCAATTCAAATTTAAAAGAGAAGGCTAAATTTCCCATAATTTACCTAGTAGAAACGTTTTAACTGATATTATATTGAGCCATTATCATAAAAAAATATTTGCATGCAGGACCCCACTCACTTTTATATCTTGTTCGTCAAAAAATTCTGGCCACTCAATGGCAGAAATAACTGTCGTAGAATTATTCATGAATGTGTGAATTGCTTTAAGAACAAGCCCATCACTATGAATCAAATTATGGCTAACCTACCGAGAGATCGTGTAACACCGAATTATCCCTTTAATGTCACGGGCGTTGATTTTGCAGGCCCATTCTTCATTAAGTTTAAAAATCAAAGAAAGGGGCATTAAATAAAATTTATGTAGTAGTCTATGTATGTTTATGTACAAAAGCAATTCATTTAGATTTTGTGACAGATCTCACATCCCAAGCATTCATTGCAAGTTTAAAACGTTTTTTTTTTTGGTAGGAGAGGAAAGTGTGCAAAAATCACCACCGACAACGCTAAAACATTTGTTGGCGCAAATGCCGAAATTAAAAAATTGTTCAAAATGATTAAATTACCTGATCACACATTAGCAGAATTTTTGACAAATGAATCGATAGAGTGGAATTTTATCCCACCCAGGTCCCCAAACCATGGAGGGCTATGGGAAGCAGGAGTAAAGGCATTTAAATTCCACTTAAAAAGAGTCGTGGGGAACGCACATTTAACTCTCGAAGAGTTCATCACAATACTTTGTGAAATTGAGGCTGTGCTAAATTCCCGACCACTCACTCCTTTGACGTCAAATTTCGATGATTTCGAAACACTGACCCCCTGGACACTTCTTAGTAGGTAGACCGCTAACATCCATAGTTGAACCGCAAATAACTAATATAAACGAGAATCAGTTGTCGAGATGGGAAAGAGTAAAAAAAAAAAATTACCCAACATATATATAAGCTTTGGAAACGCGATTATTTGAATAATTTACAAGAACGTCACAAGTGGAAATTTAACAAAAATAATGTTTCTGTAGGAACCTTAGTTTTAATCAAAGATGAAAATCTTCCTATAGTACGAAATGGAGTACCGGAAGAATAACTGAAATTTTTCCTGGCACCGATGGTAAGGTGCGAGTTGTGAACCTGCGTATGCCAAACGGAAATATATTAAAAAGGACAATCAGAAATCTTTGTATATTACCTGCATGAATTTTGTTATTAGTAATTATTGTATGTGTATAAATTAACTTCAATCGTATTTAAGTATCATAAAATGTATTGTGTATTTTGTATGTAAGTATCGTGAATTGCATTATGTATTTGTATTGAAATTTCATTTCGATGGCGGGGACTCTGTTACGACCCGCATGTGCAGAGGGCGCTAGTAGTCCTCCTTGTTTACATTTCGTCAGTATGCTTGTAATGCATCCTCGGAGCGGACGTACCTACCGTCCTCAATAAACAAACAATTTTTAAAGTATACAGTCCACGCCTTTTGCTTGAGCAGTCAAGTTATACATAACTCAAAGTCTGCTCATAATCCGTTCTAGACATTTCTAGAATAACCACACCATTTGTGGTTAAAATCAGAGCTATCGACCTCACCCAATATACAATCCTCCACTCAGTCACAGTTAAGTCTTTAACTGGTTACAGTTAAATATACCACAAAGTTCGCGATTAAAACAATGAAAATCCTAACTTAGCACTCCAAATAGATGCTTTTCTAACACCTGCATTTTATAACGACTTCGAATTTTAAAAAAAAATCATTTTACCACCGTATTCTAGACATGTTAAGGAAACAAATTAGGAAAAAAAACTTCTTAGTATTTTTGAACCCATCAATTGTTGAACTGCCTTAAAATCATCATCAGAATCTATAAGGACAAGAGAAAATCCAAACAATTTAATGTGCATATCTCGAATACCAGAGGAAAGTTGTTTTTAATGTTTCGTCAAAATAATGCTAAACACTTATACAATATATTCCGTAAATTATCTTGATAAAAAAATAGCTAGACTGCAGTTTACGTCGAACATTATTGATGCTATGGAGGAGGAATGGTTAGCAAGCAAAAATACCACAGAGAGACTACCAATAAGTAAAAAATTTTCTTTAGAATAATTGCCTAAGTGAAACTTGCCACACAGAGAGTGTGAGGTATGGAGTAAAAAAATTGGTATATATATCACAATTAATCGATCCAACTTAATTTGTGATATATGTAAAAGAGAAATTCAAGGAGTGTGTGCAGCAAATCATTATTTTTGTAATAAGTGAGAAAAAATATATTTTGGTGGTCAGAATGGCTTGTCACATAGTAATTAGAGTTAATTATAATCATTTATATTATTGTCCAATAAATAAATAACTACGAATTTTGTTCCTCACTTTTAAAATACACTGTGTTTATTCGAATCTACTTCGAACTCTCAAGCTTACGTAAAAAATGGCGTAAAATACAGTTGGCAAAATGTTTATTTGTACACTTAAAATTGTATATGTTCTTCAAAAATAAATTAAGTAATATAACTAAAAGTTATTAAGATACATTTAAATTGTTTAAAAAAATTCTTTCACAATAAAAAATAAAATAAGCATTTATTTGAAATAAGTGAATTTTTTAAAAAGAGAATTATACAAAAAATTATTTGTACACTTGCTTAGTAAACATTAACAAAACATATGCAACAATGTAATGAAAAGTCAATACTTTGTAAACAGTCCATTGGCTTTTATAATTGCTTCAAGACGCCATGGCATTGACTCAATTTTTTGAGAGTTCTGTGTCAATGGAGTTCCAAACTTCTTGAAGTTTTCTTTTAAGTTCTCTTTACTTGTTACATTTTTCCGAACTTCAGTGTCCAAATGCATCCATAAATTTTCTATAGGATTAAGATCTGGAGATTGTGGAGGTGATTCAAGTCGCCTTGGAGCATGATAAAAACTAGGTCTTAGTAATTTTGGTAGGTTTTGCTAAAGGTCATTGTCTTGTTGGAATATAAAAGTGTTCTCCATGTGCTCAATTTCTTAGCACTATCTCACAAATTATGCCGCAGCACATCGATATAAGATAAAGTATTCATTTATTGTCAATAAATGCTAAGTTACCCGTTCCATTATGAGCTACACATCCCCACACCATAACCTTTCCAACACCGTGTTTTAAAGTCGGAAGTGCATTTTTGTGTTCAAGAGCTGTTTTTATTTTTCTCAAATTTCTCGAATACTTGGTGTTGAAAAGTCTCAAACTTGTTCTCATCAGAAAAAATAACCTTTTTCCAAACATCCATGGGCTCATTTTTGTACTTCATGGAAAACTCTAGACGTCTTTTCCTGTTTACTTCACTAATATAAGGTTTCTTTCTGGGAATTATGGCTTTCAGACTAGCGCTGTGCAATACATTTCTGACTGTCTGAGCGGACACGGATTCTGGCTGTACGGGCTGGGTTTCTGAAACCTTCTCCTCTGGACCTTATTGGTCACCCTTGGGCTTG
>BMAU01004217.1:0-92832 GCA_019973935.1 Trichonephila clavipes | reverse complement strand
TTCGTCGTTCCAGGACAATGTAGCTGAAAAAAAAACTATAAAAAAACAGAAAAAAAAGAAAGACATGCATACATACATGACAAGAAACGAGATAACGAGAGAAAAAAATTTTTTCCAGGTGTTACGTGAAAAGCGCTTTTGCTAATACAACTCCCACAAAAATAGTTTTACAAATCACATTAATATGCTAGAAAATTAATATCCATACAAGATACAACCACAAATAATACTCAAAAATATTAAAATATAAAAGACAAGTTACAAAAAATATAGCACAAAATCTAAAATAATTATACAACATGTATTAGCAAAGCATATTTAGAAGCCAAAGTTTTAATCTTTAGCAGTTTTCATAAATTACGGTACAGAAAAACGTTAAGTATATATATAATCATCAATCTTATCTGTTTAACAGGAGCAGGCAACATGGATAATTCATTACTTTTACATGCTTAAACCTCCAGCCAAACGTTAATTCTTATATTGTACCTGGTTTAAACATTTAAAAAAATTCTCTTTTTCTTTTTCTTCCAATTTCTAAGTAGAATGAAAGTAAGAAAAATCATTGTCATTCCCAAAAGCGACAAAAAGCAACCAATGCATGTTGTGTTGTCCATAAAATATCCCCGTGAACCTTAAATACTTCCAATCCTATTTTCAACTACAAGTAAACAATACCTGTTATGAGATCACGACAACATTGCACCAGGGTTGAGTCAATAAATTTAGAAATATATTCCTTACGGGGCCGACCACGCCTATTACTATACAAGATTCTATTTTTAAATACATAAGAAAAGGCAAGCTCTCTCTTGCTTTCTTTTATACCTTGTCCATTTGTTTTGACATTCGATGCAATAATTTTTACTGCAACCAAATCATCTCCGTTTGGAACATTCAATAAAGACTGTGTGGGGAGTAGATTGGTGACCAGTGGCGCACACAAGGGGGAGTGCGTCCGGACGTCCCCAAAGCCCTTGATTTTTTTTACGATTGATTGTAATTCTAAGCATATAGTACATAAAATGTAATTAATTACTTGTTATTAATGATTAATTTTATTAATTAATGCTAATTATTTATTCAAAAATTAGTTTTTTACTGTGTTTTCCCCCAAATCGACAAAATCAAAAGGAGCATGATACAAGAATGGTGAACTTTCGACTCCGGACCCCCCTTGGAAAATTCCTGTGTGCGCCACTGTTGGTGACCACTTCTTGGCTACAAACTGATTTCGAATTTACTGAATTAATAATTCCTTTTGAAGGTTCTCGAAGTATCGCAGATTGCGAACCATTTGCGAGTTTTCTATTAATTCTTCATAATCAGAGGAACAGATTAACATGTCGTTAACCAAATTTTTAGAGACAGACGCAACACCGTGCCTAAGGTCATTCAATTCCATGTTGGAACCTTTCAATTCACCCATTTCATGCTCCCAAAATGTAGACGTTATTTGAATTGACCCTCTACTATCAATGCTTTGTCCTTCGACAACATCTGCTCTTACCACAGGCATCTGTGTCTATGACAGCATTCACCATTTCTTGCTCATCCTTGACCTTGATGTGAACAACCCTTAAATCGTCCATTCCCTTTTCTTCCTTGTAGTCACTGGTATCGTAGCTTCAGTCATCAACACAGCAGATGTTCCATCAAAAGTTGGCCCCAGCTCTCACGCTCCTGGTGCCATCTGTTGCGTGAACTTAGAACATCATTAATGTAAACATCTTTTTTTAATTTTATATCCCCCCCACACTTTTAACCTTGGATATTTTTAAATCAAGTCAGAGATTTTTATTTTTGACTTAATAAAGTTTGCAGGTTATACCTAAACAAGAATTATCCCTTTAAATGTGATCACTGCAAGGTTTTTAAAAGAAATATTTGGTAAATAGAAACAGCTACTGAGAATAACTCGTTTTAATCAAAATACATATAATTAGAGAGCCTAATATTAAGGTGACCAATCGTCCCCCTTTTATAGGTTTTGTCCTTCCTCAAAAAAGTGTCCTCCTGTTCAATATTTTAAAACTAATCTGTTAATATCTATTCAGAGATGAACCAAACATGTTTATCCAATATGTCGAAGAATGGTCTGAAACAAATATCACAGGAAATAACAGTTTTCAATGGTGTTTATTGACTTCATTGCAAGTAAATTAGGCATATATAAAAAATTGTGTTGTTTTTATTGAAAGAAATGCCTGATATTAAAATCGATGACAATTGTCTGTTGAAAGAAATTAGAAGTCTGAATGTATATTTAAATTCTGATAAATTGGAACAATTGGTAAATCAGCAGGCTGATATTGATAAAAGATGTGTGGATATACTTAGCCATTTCAAAAATGAACACTTTCCAAATGATAATTTAGTTATTCTTGGTGAATTTATGTTGTGCTGAGACCTCTCTGGCACTAATGCAGAAACTGAAAGTTTTTTCAGTTGGTGGATTTTTGGACAAGTGAGAAATCAAGATTGAATGTTGTTACTTCAGCTGTAGCACTGACTGTGAAGTTCAATATAAAAGATATTTTTTTCTCCAAAATTTCCAATATACACTGGTGTGCAAAAATTAAGGACAAGACAGTTTTTTCAATATAACTTTGTACAAAAGCTTTCCAAATCAACACATTTAATACCGTAAGATCCCCAATACGTAAGGACATGTGTAATGTAAGCAACACTTACTAAAAGAGAAATAAGAGGGATAAAAGGAAGCTTTATTGAAAAAGTAGCATGGAGCGCAATGCGACTGAAGGTCGAAACATCCCTGTGATGGGTGTCCAGCAAGAAACATCCGCTCTTTAGTAGGGGATATGATCTCCCCTGACTGCTAGGCAGGTTTCACAGCGTCTGCCCATGCTGAGAATGAGGGTGTCAATGAGTTGTTGAGGCATTGCTGCCCATTCGTCTTGCAGCGCCAATCGAAGCTCCCGAATCGTTACTGGTGGTAAGGTACGAACTGCCAAGCGTCTGTCTAGAAAATCCCATACATGCTCGATGGGATTGAGATCCGGAGATCGTGCCGGTCAATCCATACGTTCAATATCCTCACTCTCTAAGAGATGTTCGGCAGCTACTGTGCGATGACATGGTGCATTGTCGTCCATGAAAAGGAACTGCAGACCCATAGCGCCTCTAAAAAGACGCACATATGGAAGAAGAATCTCGTTACAATAACGGGTCCCGTTGACTGAACCTGCGTCGAAGATGTGAAGGTCTGTACGACTACCAAGCATGATGCCTCCCCAAACGAGAACACCGCGACCTCCATACCTGTCCCTTTCAATGATGTTTGAGGGATGATTGCGGCTTCCCCGCTCTCTCCAGATGAGTATGCGATGAGAATCTCTACTCAAACTGAATCTGCTCTCATCTGTAAAGAGTACTCGTCCCCATTCAGTGTCTCTCCAATTCCGGTGTTCCCGGCACCACAGAGAACGCCTTCTCCGATGGGCAGGCGTTAAAGGTACACACCGTACAGGACATCGTGCAAACAGACCACCACCGTGCAGTCTTCTGGCCACGGTAAAACGCGATATCGGTCGTCCAGTCGCCTGTGTCGTGTGTCTAGCGATTTCTCCCGCTGTCTGCCGCCTGTTTCTTCTGGCCTGTAAGACAATGTACCGGTCATCTGCGGGTGTGGCTCCTCGTGGACGACCACTACTGAACCCCCGGATAGCTGTTCCTGTAGTTTGAAATTGTCTCCGAAGTCGTGAAACGATGCTGTGAGCAATTCCGAACTCTGCAGCCACACTTGTCACACTGCGGCCTTCCTCCAACTTCCCAATGATTCGACCTCGGGTAAAAGCATCCAGATGTCGTCTAACAGATTGATTATTCGCCATTTCTCGCTGAGGCAGCAACTCGGTGTGATTTTAACTGCTATACGGCGCGCAATCTCTTTGCCAGAAATACTGATCTTACACCGACAACATGCTTTATACTCCCCCATTCCGTCTACCTGCATATCTGCGCATGTGCTACCGTACATCAGCTTACTTAATCTCCTGATGGGTCTTTCTGTCCGCTCTGCCTCTTCGTTCAGCTGATATGCTAATGTTTCGACTTCGTCCTTAATTTTTGCACACCAGTGTATTAGAAAATGATATATTGACAAAAAAAATCAATGGCAAAATACTCATTTAAGTAAATAACTAAAAGGAATGCAAGTGTAGTAGGCGTATTTTTATTTGAATTAATATAATGTTTCATATATTTACATTGTAACTTTTTCTTAAATTTTTCGCTAGCGTCCTCTTTTTCATTGTAAAAAAACTGGACACCTTAATAATATCAAACACTTTTAGTAAATGATCATGTAAAATGAAATATTTGATTTCTTCTGCCGCATTTTTCACTATAAATTAAATACGATTATACATAAATGCACATACATAATTATCTCTGTATAATATTTTTCTGATCTAAATTTAGAAAAATATTAAAGTAAATAGTTACTTAAAAACTAGAGTATATTCGAGGTGTTTTTCCAACATACAAAAATTCTGATATAATTATCATAAACGTGCACACTTATGTATGTCATATCATATTTGTCTTATAAAAGTTTATTATAAAATCTAATCAAACTTCATTGTTTATTTAGATGTATATAGTTATGAATAGATTTATATGAATCTAAATTTAGAACAAAAAGTAAGTAATTATGTACTTAAGAAATTGTCAGATTCTTAAGAAATTCACTGATAATCTTACCTTTTATAGAAATAAACTATTTATTTTATATAATTATCATGTGAAAAAGTTACAAGCATGATTGGGTTATTAATATCTGTTAAAGTTTTGTTCTTTAACCTTTCTTTTTTTATCCATTTTGAAAAATGACATATGATATAATTAAATACTTAACATTTTCATAAATGTCATAATATCAATTTCTATCTTTTCAAAAGATCTTTCGAGAATTTCTTGAACTAAGAGAGGTTCTTTAACATTAGCCTTTTGAAATTTCTATGACACACCTCACACTCAGATACCATTTTCTCAATACTTTTAGACATTCCTGGCCAAAACATAATCTCTCTTTTGCCCTTTTTTTTTACTTTTCTCTATATCCAAATGAGATTTATGAAGTATCATTTCTTAAAATAGAAGTTACAACAATTTAAGAGTCTCTCTTTAAATTGTAATTCAAATTCAATAAACAGATCATTTTAAAATTTAAAGTATTGCGTCACATTAGCAGAAACTTTTTTGAATATGACCAGGCCAACCTTTTATACAATATTCGGTTCAGGATCTGACTTAATAGCAATTTTAAATTTAGCAATTCTACATTAACTCATAGGAAGCTCTTTAACTGTATAAACAAAATATAAAATATCGGGATCATCATTTACCTCATCTGTAAGATATGCCCTGGAAAGTGTATCTGCTGAATACTCTTTTCAGTTCCTTTTACATAAACCATTTCAAATTGATAATTTTTAATAATTTTAACAACTTTCTTTGCAACCTGGTAGAAATATATTACATAGAGATTTATTTACAATACTGGTAAGTGGCTTATTATCAGTTTGTATGATAAATCCTTTTCCATATACATATATATGATACTAAAAATTTTCGGCTTGTGACCAAATGATAGCAGTTTTTTTACCATTAAGACAGTGTTTCTCAAACTGTGGGGCGCGCCCCCTGGGGGGGCGCGATAAACGTACAAGGGGGGCGCGAGCATATCGAAAATAAAAGATTAAAAAAATTTATTTACTGGAATGAAGTAAAACAAAATACTTTCTGACATAATAACAAAATACACATTTACACTGATATAATTTATATATCTGCGATATTACGTCATAAAAAATTAAAGCTTCTACTTTTATTACGGTTTCTTTTCAAACCAAAATGAGAAAAAACAAAACCCAGACCTATAATCGAAAATTTTTTTAGGAAAATAAAATATTCATCACTGTTATATTATTGTCATCAGCTGTAGGCAGCAGAATGTAGTTGCTGCGGTTTGACCTTCGAACTTACTTGTACGGTTAGTTACGTCCCTGCTCTTATGTATTTGTTTTTTCATATAGGGAAGTAGCAAATAAACTATTTCTGCTGCGATTTTTTCCTTGTAAAATATTTTTATGATTTTTGGAAAAGCACAGAGAGCTCTTTGAAGGATTGCTTGGCCAAGATTTATTTCTATAAGTTATTCCCAAACATATCAAAAAGCATAATGAAAAACGTTTTACATAATTTTTTTTGAACATCCATATTGTAATGAATACCCTTTTATTCCGGAGCTGTCACGCCGATCACAGAGTGCACGAAATCGGTAATTCTGGCAAAACTGTTTAATTGTTACCAATGGCTCTGACACTATCCTCCTGTTTGACAGTCTTAACGTGTGAAATAAAATATATTCGTCACATATCTCCCTCTATTTTGGGAGTGACAAACGTTTTTTTACAATCTTAAGGTACTTGTTTTGACTGAGTTCCCGGTGTGATAACTTTTTTTCCGAAATATTTTCTGTGTTCTTGAAAGTAGGTGAGTATATTTTCTCTTAATTAAATTATTCACTGGAATTACGATTTTTATTGTGTACTATAAAAATAATTATATAAAAAAGATTGGGGTGGCTCAATAACCCCACTCGACCATTAGTATCGAGTGCGTGCCTGCTCCAGGTTTAAAACATGTTGAAGTCTTTTCACTTTAAATATTAAAAATAATACAATTATATTTCATCGGAATTTTATATTATTGTTCATTATTCAACATCAATTCTAAATGCTAATTATGTTAGGCTTAAAATTACAGTTCACTTAAAGCTAATTATAATTTGAGCAACGATTTAAAAAAATCATTTTACATTTTTGTAAACATTGTTGCGCATTTGGCTTTACTCTCCTTAAAATTCAGCGATTATATCAATAATGTTTTATTTTCTTATAAATGAACTCGTGCAAAAAGCGGGTACTTCAGCCGGTATACTTTTAATGTATCAGTGCTGCACAGAGTATTTTATAACTAATTAATTAATGCTAAATTAAGAACAAACTTAATAAGTATTAGCGACTTCCATGGGCTTGTCTTACACAGCAAATTTTTCAAAGGAATGCTTATGATTAGAAATTGACCCACTGAGTTCTTTCTAAAAGCTGATATCTATATTTTGTCTTCTAAGCAGCCACCGCATTTTGCAATATGCTCCAATTTAAAAATTAGAGAAAGGAAAAATAACATAATAATTATCCTATTACTTAATATTTTTTTTTTGCTTAAAAGCAACATATACAAAATTTAATACTTATGTCATGAATTTGTACGGTATATAATTAAGATTATTGCTTTAGCGTAAAAAAGTGCATTATTGCATTCAGTACATTATTAATGTATAAAGGGGGCGCGATAAAAATTGTGATTGATAAGGGGGCGCCAGTATTGAAAGTTTGAGAAGCACTGCATTAAGAAGTATAATTATATATTTATGTGTATAAAAATTTTGTCATTATATATTGATATAAATGTTTGAACTTATCACAGTTTTGAAGTTATATACAACTTTCACAACACACAAAGCAATAAAGTGGCAAGTGGCATGTAACTTACGGAGTGCCTGCCCCGGAATGGGGCGTACCTCCTCATCAGAATTTTAGAATTAAGGGCCGAATTAGTGATTTTACTTAAAATTAATATTTAAAAGATATAATAAAAATGGGCAGAACAATTCTGCTGGAACGGCGACAGAGTGAATCTGTCGGCCGAAGAAACAGTCGCACCACTTTCCTGCGATCTGATTGGCCGAGGCCGTTCGTTCGCAGAGAAGTGGGCGTGGAAATGGAATTGGGTCGATCCGAAAATAAACGACCCGAGCAAAGGAGATCTTGAATTGAAATTCAAAGAATCTCATGCAAAAATGGGGAGAAAACAAATTTTGAATAAAAATTTTTAAATGAACCAACTTGCACTCTTGCCGGGATAAAGGGGGGGTGGGGGTAGGACAAAAGATAGAAAAATGAACATCGGTTTTATAGGAAAAATAATGACGCAATGAAGTCATATATGTGATACAATCATGAGTAATAATTGATAGATGTAGATATGGAATGTCCAGTTCTCAAAAATATAGGCGGTCGTTCGAAGGAACGATTTAATTAATGATTGCTGGACGTGAAACGAATTTTAAGAGAGCACTAGATAGTACAGAATCGTGCCTCCATCTGGTGGCCGAAAAGGAAAGCTGAAGCGTGAACACCGCACAATTGAATCAATGAGGTCACCCTCCTGGATCCCGACCGCGGTGTTCGCTGCTTCGGAAAACGTTAAATCCGCGACTCTCGGCGCGGAGCTAGGAATTACTTGCTAAAATGAGAGTATTTAATCTTGAAGTAGGAGGTTTAAGTTAAAAATTTATTTATTTAAAATAAGTTCCCAATGATCAAAAATTTTAAACCCTAAGCCTTTTGGCTTGGGGGAAATTTATAAAGTCGTGCTCAAGAAGCGCTCTGGGGCGTTTTTGAGACGATGGCACTGCGGGATCGTATGCAGGCTGGTTTCTAATTAACTCATTGGGAACAGAAGGAAGTTTATCGAAGAACCTTTTAGAAAGGTTCTTTATGTGAGGTAAAAATGGTTTAATTTTTAAATCACGATAAATGACTTCATTGCGTACGAACCAAGGAGCATTAACGATTTGTCTCAAAAATGAGTTCGTCAGCGTGTGTAGCTTCTTTAAGTGGCACATGCCGGCGGATCCCCAAATTTGTGATCCGTACGACATGACCGGTCGGATTATAGATTTATAGAGCAAAACCTTATGCCGGATCGCAAGTTTACTCCTTCGGGAGATAAGCCGTTTGAGAACGGCATGAACAGCCTGCGCTTTTTTGCGAGTCTGTTCTATGTGGTGGGCAAAAGTTAATTTTGCGTCTAGAAACAACCCTAGGTACTTTGCAACAAACCCAGGGGACGGGTTGGCCAAAAATTTGGACGGGGGTTAAACCGACTGGTAGTCGGGGTCTACGCGTAAACATGAGGCAAGCACTTTTACTGGCATTAACTTTTATTTTCCAGTCTGTAAGCCAGAGTTCTAGCAAGGATACGTAGTGTTGCAGATTAGAGATCACAACGGAAAATCTCTTATTCTGTGTGATAATTGCAGTATCATCGGCAAACATTGCTAAATGCGATAGATCAGTTTGCGGCATATCATTTACGTACAGAGTAAATAACAGAGGCGAACTTAAACTTCCTTGCGGAAGGCCGCTTCTGATTGGTCGAGGCGAGAGAGCGTTTTATCTACTCTCACTCGGAATGAGCGATCGGAGAGAAAGCTATGAATGGACTTGATCAGGGGGAGGAAAGTCAAGTCGTATGAGCTTGATTAGTAAGCCATCATGCCAAATTTTATCGAAGGCTTTGGCTATGTCCAGAAAAAGTATACCCGTGGCCTCGTGCTTGGCAAAGCCACTGTGAATCAACTCCGTTACTCTGAGCAGTTGATGAACTGTCGAGCACTTGTCGAAAACCGCACTGCTGAGGAATAATAAAATTAAAAGCAGCGCAGTGTTGATTCAGACGTTGCAAAAGCACGAACTCGTATACTTTGCTCAAACAAGAAAGTAATGAGATTGGACGGTAGTTAGAGGGTAAAGCCGAATCTTTATCCGGCTTTAGGATAGGAATGACCACGGCAGTTTTCCATGAATTTGGGAAATAATTATTTTTAAAAGTTGATTTATCAGCAGAGTGATAAATAGGAGGAATTTAAGGGGGAGGTTTTTAATCATACGATTAGAAATCTGATCAAGTCCGGGGATTTCCTGGGCTTGAGTCTCTGTACGTAAGATAAGACTTCCGTTGGAGTGGTCGGTTCAATTTCTTGAACGTTTTTGATGAAGTTAGTAACTTCATCGTGTATGCGTTGGTCATTTAAATTTCTCGAAGCGACGTGGTTGCAATTGAACTTGCAAACTGTCTGCGATAACCTCCGGATTTTCAATGGTTATCGCGATACTAAGAGCCCCTTTCAAGGGGAATGGATTTGAAAAACGACGTAATAAAAAGAGGATTTCCTCCAAAGGGTGTTGTCGGGGCGATAAAGCCTCATATTGCAGCTTTTCCCCACTGTACGCGGGAATATGCTTGGATATCCTTTGCTTCGTCCGACTGAGGTACGGAATTGAGAATAAATACTAGGACACCTAGTTCTTTGCCAAAATTTCCGTAACCTGTTTCGTTGATAAATTTTGAATTTAATCTCAGGAGAGAGATTTTTTAATTCGGATTATTAAATTTTGGTTTTGAGGCCTCAACGAAAGCCTCAGTGAAATTTTGATTGAGTTCAGAAATAGCTAACTCAATATTATCATTGCATTCTAAGCTCAACAGTGGGGAGGGGTTTCTTATTAAGTGAAATTTAAATCATTATACCAATTTGTTGAAAGATGCTCTGGATTTTTAATTGAAGTATTTTTTAATTTCAAGAATTACGGGATAGTGATCAGAGCTGAGATCGTTAATAAAGTCTGACACTATGGTTGAAACAATGTGCTTGAACACCGCCAAGTCGATGACACTTCAACCGTTTTTGGAGGTGTGTGGCATCTGCGGTGCGACTAAATTTCGCTCCCCGAAGGTCGCGAATTACTGGTTTTAATCAAAGCGCTTGCCCGAGAGGTCGACTTGGCATTGTGCCAACTCACATGAGCTGCGTTGTAGTCACCAGCGATGATACAATTACTGCCAGAATTGAAATTTTCTTAAAATCCTCTACTGTTAACTATTTTCAGAGATATGCCTGCTCTTCTTCCAACGTAGGCCGAAACAACATGGGAGGAAATTATTAATTTTAATTTTTCACCGCAGGTGTCCATTTTACTTCATACAAGTTTAGGAAGGGGAACCCTGTGGTGCACGATCTCATTTTTGACAATAAATGGCTGTGCCGCCTCGCAATTGCTGTATAAAAGAAATTCGATTCTATCGTCTTTATTAAGACGATAGTTTGCGATCTGGGGGTCGATAAAATCAAGCCAGGTTTCCTGGACCAAAAAGATGTCAAGGTTTTGCTCTTTGAAACAAAATCGCGTACCTCATGTTTTTTGGGGAACATTGCGTTGGCACTAATCAGAAATTTAAAGTACTCACGTGGGCGGGGAAAGTTTGGCCTGGAGGAGCAAATCCTGCAAGATTGAATGCTGATTTATCTACGTCCGCAGATGTGAAGCTCAATATAAAGGATATTTTTTAAAATTTCCTTGTAAAAAATTTGATATATTGTCGATTCAATGGGAAAATAATTTAAATAAATCCTTTAAGAGCCAGCATTTATGCTGGCTTTTTTATTTGAATTAATCTAATTTTGAAAATGAGTTGAAGGGGGCTAACATGCTCCTTGTGTCCTTTTTATTTTGGACTACTTTAATAGTCCAGATTAAACACTTTTCTCGCCTGGTAAATGATCATGTCGAGGTGCCTGTGTTGTAGTTTTTTGCCGCATTTTTCATTTTGACTATTATTTGGCTTAAATGCCCTGTTTTTTTTTTTTTTAGTTTTATTAAATTTTTCCGTTCTTTTTGGCATTTGAGGGTGCTTCGGGCAGCGGCTTTATTTGCCGCGTGCGCGCCAACGTTTGCAAAAATTCTGCTTCCAGCGTGCAGTCTTTGGCCATATGGGGCCTGCACATTTAACGCAGCGTGGCGGGAGGTGGCACACCTCCATTTGGAACCACCCCTGACATCGCCAACACTGGTTGACCTTATTCCCGAACGAAAGGGTTTAACCTCGATGGGTTCCAAATTTCGGTAAAATCATAAATTTTGAGAATCCACGCCGTTTTCTTTTATAGACATAAAAAACATGGGGGCCTTATTTTATATAATTTTCATCTGAAAAAGTTACAATCTTGGGTTTTGAAGCCTTCTGTTAAATTTTTGTTCTGCCTTTCTATCTTTTTCCGTGTTGGACGGGAGTCCTCTATATGACTACCTTGACCGGGCGGTCCTGTTTTATAAAATGCTTTTAAATTCCACCCCAGTAGTCTCGAGCCAACGACTGAGGTCCCTGTACTCGACTTCGTCGCTTACAGTGACTTTCAGAATCGACCTGACATCTGGGATTGGAAGGAGGGGGCTTTCAATTTGGCAAAACAAGTTGCCGCCAATCACCTTTCGGTGAAATAAAAAACGGCGGGATGCGGGGTTTTTTAACGACAGGCACCTCGATTTCATTTTTTTAAAAATGCTAATTCAAATTCCTCCTAAACAAACCTTTTAAAAGCGCGCCTTTAAACTGATGGCGCGGATTAACAGGGGGAGGGTGGAATAGGTGATTTTCGAACAAGTTGCTTTGGGGACAATATTCGTCAGCATCGACGCTTAATTTTTTCTGAGCAATTTGAACGGGGTGAGGTGGGGGGAGGAGGAGAAACCGCTGCCGGCTTTTTCTCCTCTTCGTTCTTCTCCCGCGGGAGGGTCGCTAACCCTATTCTTAACGCGGAGAATGATCTTGTCTAATTCTTTTTGCTCGGAGGCAATATATTCGAAAAAGAGGAACGTTCAGCTTAACAAGGAGAGTTCGACGCTCTCACCTGCCTTCGTTACTTCTTGGTGGTAGCTCTGCAGTTTGGGATCATTCGGCCTTGCATTGGTGAGCTTACGGGCCCATGCCGCGTAAACATTCCTTGCCTGGATCGCCTCTCTGAATAAGTCGGAGCATTCGGCGATATGGTCGTCGCCGGCTATCATTCTGGGTGGTGAGATGGGAGGCTGTTTCTCGGTATCATCTGTCCTTTCGGACCAGTCTGTGGTCGACGTCATGTCGACTAGAATCAAAAGTACACAAAGCAATATTTTTTTAAAAAATCAGTAAATTGCAAGTTGCATTAATTAAAAAACTGAAATGTTAATTACATTTGAATAATTAAAAAAGGACAAATAACCATAAGTGTTTCATGTGTGTTCTAACAAACCTTTAGATAATTTGTAATAATATACTCACAGGCACACATACATTATACATGCACGAGTGTTTCATATTAACTCTTCATTCCCCAAATTACATTTTTCTGATTAAAAGAAACAGTAAATTAATGACTGTTTTAGGATAATCCTAAAGATGAAAGCTGATCAAATAACATTTCATGTACAATATACATTTTTACTGCACATAACTGATTAATAGGTCAGTTTTATTATATATTATTGTTTGTGGGTTATTATTTTTTTTTTTTTGGAACTAAGACATAATACAAAAAATTACTTAAAAATAAAATTTATTTTCTATTCATTATTAAAGATAAAGCAATTTTTTGTGAGTTTCTTCCTCACTTGGTTTAGCAATTCTATATATATGTAGCCGTTCTTTTTCTCTTTCTAGTAGAAAATAATCACTTTTGGGGCTCTACAGCTTTAATAGCTGGAATACATTTATTTTCTGTCACAAGAAACTTATTTTCCTTCATAGCAACATTGGCTGATAAAGAGGTATGAGGGATTTTATTGAATTTTCCACTATTTTTAATTCCCCTTCACTAGAAACACTGTCTAAGATTTCAAGAAATTTTGTTTTTAATTGTTCTTTCTTTTCTGATAAAGTAAGAGCATTTAAAGACTTTTAATTTTTTTTTTTTTTTTTTTTTTTTTTTTTGCATAGCTAGTTATTATGATGCCAGTTTCTCTGGTTTCATCTTCATCAATAAGAAGATCACTTTGTAGAGAACTAAAATTATTTGTATTTAAACTTTCCGCCTGAGCTACTGCAAATTTATGGCGACAAACCAAATGTATGTGCTTGCACATATTCCATTTTACACTTGCATCTAGACTGGTGCATGAATAATTGTGGATGCATGTATTGCTGCAATCTGTACAAATGAGCTTACAGCTGCAGATTGTATTATTTTCTTGAATAAGGTAAGTTTCAAACCCCAGAGCGGTGACAGACAAAATGACGTTTTTTCCCATTTTTTAATGACGTTGCTCCACGATTTACTATAAATAAATTTTTGTTTCCTTTTCTGTTCCGTTCTTCCATTCATTAAATGTTTAAAGGTCTCAAACTCATTCAACATTTTCTATTTTCACGTCGTGTACCTCTTGAAAGTGTAAAAGCATTTCCTCCTTGGATGATTCGTATGTACATAGAGCACACTTTCTTCTCTTGATTCATTTATATTTTCCACATTATGCATTTTTCGCGTATGGAAACATAAATTGTAAATATATATCATTATATTTATAAGTACAAAGATCACACTTAAATTTGTAAATCTTTGAGTCTCTAATATTTGGCGTTAAATTGTTTGCTTGTCCAGAATGCTTTCTATTAGCATGCTGTTTTAGCGTTTTGTAACTGCTGTATTCCCTTTTACAGGCAGAACACGAGAATTTTTTTGATTCAAGATCCACGGACATAATTCAACGATTACTCTTACGTAAAAAGAATAGAAAGATAAAAAAGGCTCCAAATTAGTTCCAAATGCACGGAAAAAATATGCTCTAACTATTCGGAATAGATGGCACCAGGAGCGTGTGAGCAGCATTTAACTTTTGATGCTTTAGTTAGGGTGAGGGCTCTAGACACTTGTAGTCCGATAGCTCTAGACACTTGTAGTCGGATACCTTAACACGTGAGAAAATAAACTTTTCAAGTTTTGACACAAGTCGCCAAAAGGTTCGCTAAGTCGCCAAAATTGATGCCAACGTGGTTGTATTTGTAATTCTTTAAATAATTAGTTTTAATCAATTAGTTTTTATTAATTATTGTATTGTCATCCAAAAAATAATCCTGTATATAAAATTCTAGCTCAATTGAGCGCTTTAAAATGTATTTTTATTAACGATTGAAAATTCCACCAAGATAAATAAATAAATATATAGAGATTGTGAGCTAATACTAGGAATTGAAAAAGGAAGTATTATAGAGGGTTACAGGCTTTTTTAGTGAGAGAAAATATTTCTTCCCCATAAAATTTACAAATCGTTTTTTTTTAAATTATTTTACTTATTTTCTTTGAAATTCGATCCTTTATCCTCTTTTCATTTTTTACTATTCAATTCTTTTTTTTTTAAAAAAAATTTCCTTTTGAATTGATTTTAGAATTTCTTTGGAGAATGGACTCGATTCATCACTAGAGGGCGCTGCGATCTTTCCGATGACACGTGATTTTCCATGTGCGTTTAAGTAAACAATAACAGCCGATCGTTTTACACTTCTGGTTGTGCGCTAACTTTCGAATTTGCTATTTTATATTCTTTTTAGTACGTTTAGTCTCTTTACGTTAGTCTTAATTTTTTTTACATTACTTATTTTGAAATGTAAAATATTATAATGGACTAAATTCATATGACATCATGATCTAGTGATATTTGTTTTCAATTGTTTCCCGCCTAACGCAAAACACTTTCGTACTTTGTTTTGTTACTTCGTATAGCTATATTATTCTTTTTGCAAGTTATTTGTTGCTGTTACTTAATATGTATATATTGTTACAAATTTTGTGCACTGAACGCTAAAAATGGTGTAAATAATTAGTTCTGAATGTGTAATTCGTTAATATTACTTTCTGTTGTATTTATTTTATGTTAAAATCGCAAGCAATTCCGTTCGTTACATAAAAATGGCGATTCAATGGAAGCATAGCCAAGTTGGCATCATTTCTGGCGAACATATATTGATGCTTCTAAAAAGAAATCTACTAATATCACACACACAGTCTCTGATGTAAACGAATTCTTGAGAAAAATTCCACAGCAGACTAAATAGGGCGTGGTGCTCGCCAAAACAAAGTATTGTTTTGACTACTGAAAAGTCAGCCAACGATTATTTAATACTTCTGCTGTTGAATAGAACGAGTGACTGCTAATGGAATACATTAGTTATTTGTATTTCTAGAGTTGTATCTGGCACTTCTAAGGATTCTAAACAATAAATTTTCATCGCTACTGAAGACTGCCTTGCTCTTTTGGATTGATAGCATTAAATCCTGGAACTCCGAACAATATTTTTACATTCTAAAATGTCTTGTTTCAGAGCAGATCGGCTGAAATATATTCATTCGTTCTTTGTAAGCAAACCTATTCCTTAGCAAATTTTATTATATTTTTTTACATAGAAACTTCTTGTAATTATGAAAAAAATAGCCTGATTTGTTATTTTTTAATATTCATATAAAGTTTCCTTTTTGCTGTTCTTGAAAATCCATTTCAGTATTATTGTTAGGATATCAAAACTTTTAATCATTGATTTATTTTTAAAAGTGTATGGAAATATTTGTGTGGTTTACATCTATTAGACAATTTATATGTAATTCAATAACTCATAAGAAATAATTTGTAATAAAGAATAATCCAATAAAATTTAGTCATTATTTGTAAAAATTATGTATTAACATGATTCCTTTCTTGAACTAAGAGTATTTTCTTTTTTGATCTTTGAAGACAGTCATTTCTAAAAGAAATTTCAAACCTTCATAAATGATAATTATTAATTAAAGTCAGACAATCAAAGCTGGCAAATGTTATTTCATTACAGAGTCATCGTATATTTCAAAACATCTTACTATGTCTTGGGAATTTTTATAGAACAGTTGTGTTTCAAAAAAATTAGTATACAATAACAATGTTTAAACTTTATATATCCATATTAAATCAAATAAAGTTTGAAACTG
Source organism: Trichonephila clavipes (assembly GCA_019973935.1). NCBI lineage: Eukaryota > Metazoa > Arthropoda > Arachnida > Araneae > Nephilidae > Trichonephila > Trichonephila clavipes. Next base: position 76,187 of record BMAU01004217.1, on the reverse strand, counting down.
ACACAAAAAAAACCCTCTTTTGTCATAGATCTTAGAAAAATACTCTTCATGAGTACACAATGAAGGGATGTCACTGATAGTCTTTCAACAGAATATGATAAAAGCATTTTATAAATTACTACAATGAATTTCTTAGTTAAAAATAAAATTTTCATATGTTTCACTTGTATTATAATCATGTAATATTAAAATTAAATGTTGATAAATAATGCATATTAAATAAATTTTAATTACTAATTTAAACTAGCTATCTAACAAAAATTTTCTCCTGAAAAAATAAAATAACTTGGGATGTTTCCTATAGTGTAATAGTTTGTTTCAAACAATTCCTAAAAATAATCCCATATCTTAGTATGATTCATTTCTATTTCTTTTTTTCCAACTAAGGAGACAATGATTTATAAAAAATAATTTTCAAACATTTATAGGTGATAATTACTAACACTATCAAAGCGCCAAATTATTATTTTATAACATATCTTTAAAGGCTTCACACTGTATTGGTACAAATCATACTATTTTAAGGCTACAGCTTAGGTTTTGGTTTCAGTTTCATTTTAAATCAATTTTCCACTCTTAAATTGAATGAAAAATATTTTTCAGCACAATTGACTCTTGCAGTGTGAAATGATTAATTATTTCGGTTAACATTACTAAAAGCATTTCTGCTCGATTATGTTTTAAATTCTCATAGTTATTTAATCAAGATTGATTTCAAGGCCAATTTCTGTTTTAAAAATTGTTTATATAACTTAGAAGCTTTATCATTAATATTTTCTTGTTGAGAAACAATATTTCAAAGAGATGGAACACTATTGAAAATGATGCATCTAAAAATCACCCTCAGCTGATAATGCAATTAGACTTTTGAATTCTAGTATTGCTGATAAAACTGAATATTTTCATGATGTACCAAACTATACGATAATATATTGTAGTACTATATTTTAGTACTTTAAAGTTAAAAAGTAAACCTAAAAAAATTATATTATTACTGTGTTTCATGATCCTAATTCTCGATAAATATACAATTGCTCCAAGTTCTCTTCTTGAGTCAATACTTGTAACTAACTCAATGCAACAAATTCATTCAGGACTTATAAGCAGGATAATATCAATATACATGAGTCTTTTTTCAGACTTTTATATTTATGCAAAAATAAATCTAATCTATAGTGATAAATTTTCAAATTGTGCAAAAACCAATAAATGCATATTTGTTATATATAGTAAAAAAATTTCTACATTTGTTTGATAGGTTTATACCACATTCAAACTCTGAAAAACACAAATGTTGTGTTCATAAATACCACACAAATATGTTGCAATTTTTATTTTTTGTAAGATAATTAGATTCAAAAATGGCTTTTTTTATTTTGATCATGTAAGGATGTACAGGACTTCTATACTTTATATATGGACACAAATTTATGTTTTACTATACACACATTTTAATCTGAAAATTTTAATGCCTGAATTTATTACCATATTTGGAATTCAATTATCGATTAATTAGTTTCAATGTTTGTATATATACATAGAATAAGTATATAGTTAAAGTGAAACATTATATTAAGAGCTTTCTTGTGTTACATTTGTTAGTGTCATGAAAATAACACAACAAACATGTTATAATAAATAAACTGTCAACATTGTGTAAACTTTCATATAGAAGAGCACCATCAAAATATTTATATTGTTTGATTCTTGAAACAGCTCTTTCCACAGTAACTCGCTTGTCAGACAATTTGCAGTTACTAACAATTTCAGAATCATAAAATTGAATTTTATCTTTGAAAAAAAAGGGGGCTTTTTAATTTACAACCAATTTTGTCTAACTCTTCTTCAATTAAGAACCCTTTATCAGCCATAAAAACATCATTTAGTTCATTCATTTTTTTTACTTTAAAGAAAAAGTTCCTTGTCTGAACTTCTGCCACAATGTAAATGTGATACAAAGCAGATAGCCCCTGAAGACATAATACCTATTATACCATTTAAAGTATTACAATTTTTGTAATGACTAAATGTTCTTTGTTGCTGTAAAGGACGGTTAGGTTTTTTAATTGGAAATTCTGTATAGTCAATGATCACTCTATAACCTTTATTCTCAAACAAAAAAAAATTTGGCATTGTTTCCAAAACAGTTTTCTTTGTAAGGAAAAGTGTCTAATAATTTAAATGTTTCTTGAAAAACTATTGTAACCAAATTAAAAATTTGAAATACTGTTATGATGAAAATTTCAAATAAAATTTCTAGTAATCTATTGTGTACATGTGTGTAGACATACCAATCCTTAATTTTACCAAAAACATATCAATGGGTTGACATAATTAGCATTGATATAATTAGAATATTTCAAAACAAAGGAACTTCAACATAGAAATGTGATATCATAATGCAAACTACATCTTGGCTACAAAGTAAGAATTAATGTGCTATTCAAATAATTGCAAATAAAAACTTTATGCAGATCAACACTAAGCTATTTAAATTGTTACAATAAGCACTGCTTGAAGTAACCACATATTAACTTTGTGCAATTCAAAGAATTGTATAATTCAAATAAATAAAAATAAACAGTGGAGTACACACACTACTTTCATGGGAGAAGTTATATTTCTAAAAAAATGTTGAGGAAAGCATCTAGGTGTGATATTTGTGCTAAAAATTAAAAAATTTTTGGTTCTATGGGAGATACTTGAGCTTCTAAATCCTACCTTTGTGTAATCCTACCACTGAAAATAAGCAGTGTGTAATTCAAATAATTACAAGTAAACAGTATGTAATTCAAACAATTACAAATAGAAAAATATGTAGTTTAAATAGTAAATAAACACTGATTAGTTCAAAACAATGGCAAGTAAGCAATTTTTTAAATTTCCAATGGTCAAGATTGCAGAAGACTACTCACCACAAAAATGGAAGGTCCACTGTTAAGTGGATATTCAGACTTGACAAATAATCACTTTATACTTCAAATACTTACAAATAAAAAACATATTATTCCAATTTATGCAAATAATGTCATTGTATTGTTCAAAATGGTCGTAAATTAATATTATATAACCTTAATTTATTGCAATTAACAGTGTATTTATCTTTGTCTTATTTATGAAGATGACCAAATAAAATTTAAAAATGTTTTTATTTCATTTTATGTCTAGAAATCTATTTATATGTACATATAAACTTTCTAAGCAGTTTGTAAAAATCTTTTATAAAAAAAATCTGTCATTGACAGAATTCCATGACTAAGGCCAGCATTACAAAACTAATGAATTTAATTACATGCAACTAATATTTTTAAAAGTACAAGAGAGCAGGTTCATTGACACTATTAAGTCTGTGCTTCTCCTCATAATCACTACCTAAACTTGCTACTTTGCAGTGATTTCCTCTCTTAGCAGCCCCTCGTGAGGGAATTTTGACTGTACAAAATTATATACATATTTAAATTACAATATACAGGAATGAATTTAATTTTTTTAGTCTATTCCCCCCTGGTATAAGTACATTCTTTTTCCACAAAGTGCATATAAATGTCTCCAAAAGTGATTGGAAACAATAGCTTTTCATTATATACATGTTTTGTTGTCTCTCTGAACAAATGGATCGGAAAGTTTGTTCCCATTGCATGTTGATTTTTCATCATATCTAGCCTTTGATATTGTTTCCAATTCCTTATAATCACTCGACATTATCTACAAATCATATAAATTAAGATATTAATATGCATATATTGTTATTTTTCTAAACATGATATAATTTATAAAATACAATACATATTATAGATTTAGAATACTGATTAAATAACTATTAAAAATTATTGCTAATCTTAATTAGCATAATTAATCTTTATTTGCATAAAATTAAACAAAATTGAAATGAAAATTTTTCAAACATTAGTTTTTTAAGTACAAGAAAGAATTTGGATTTGATGTGGATGAGACAGTTCTCTCTCTCTCAGCAATTAAATACACTAACTAATTCAACAGTAAAGTAAGAATAAAGAAGGTACTTAAATGCATTTTCTATGTATTTATCAATATTTTTCACTATAAAAAAGTTATTAAGGTGAAATATGTGCATGCAATTCAGAAATTAAACACACTGGTTAATCTTAAACCAGCCAAAAATTAACAAAATGAAAATAAGTACTTTTCACATATTTATAGCTATTTTTCTTTAGTTAAATAGGGAAAAAAATGTAATACTATATCTATAATGAAGTTTTATATGTAAAAATAAGTACATGCAGTGTATCTAATTATATTCTAAATAATATGAAACAAAAAAGTTTACAAGGTATTTTTGCAAAGATACTGAACATTACACCGGAAGTATTGTTGGGCTCCAGGTCAATGTTGTTGTTTACAAAGTAGAACTTCTCCATAGTTATTATTGAAAATAATCTTAAAATGACAAAAAACACAATGGTGATCAACTGCATACTTACTCACCAGTTACAGAGCATCCAGAATAGATAACAGAAGTGGTACACTAATCTGTGTGTTTCTTTACGTTTGCAAAATTAAAATTCTTCGAATTCGAAATGCTCAGAAAATATATCACTTTTTGAAACTTGAAATATCGTCGGCGTATTTGATAAAAACAAAAAATATTGAAAATGAAATAATTAAAAAGTAATCACATTTCAGTCGAAATGTCTTTTGGAACATCTTTTAATTTCTGTGACATTGAAGATTTATTCCTTCTCTGCAAAATTTGATTAGATGGTGGCTCGAAAAAACAGAATTTTGTGGGCACTGAATTCGTTACATTGCACATTCTGTTAGTGAAAGTCTGGTACAAAAAGCATGCTTCTTCAAAATGTTCGGAACATACTGAGGAATACTTAGTCGTTTTGAAATTTTTTCTGCCCAAGTTTTGCAACCAATTTTAATAAACATGGATCCTTAAGCGGAAACGAAAAAAAAAAAAAAAAAGGTTTTTGACCTACAGTCAGACTTTCCTTTTGCATTACGACAATTTAATGCGCTGCAGTATCTCAATTTGCTGCTCGATAGAAGATGTGCAAATCCGAAAATGGCGGCTAAATACTCAGTCGAAGGAAGCACATGGCTATTTGTTGATATCCGCGCTGGGCGATGACATGTGATTGTTTCTATGACGTCAGGTGGGCCCGTAAGGCATTAATACTGCATATTACATTGAAAAAAAAAACATGGTACATTTCAATTTGTTTCTCTTGAGAAATTGGTATTTAATTTTAATTATTAATCAGGGGAAAATAAAATTTGTAGGAAAATTTCGTGAGAACCCATGTTTTAAATCGTTATCGATACTAAATGTTTTATTTACTATTTCTCAATGTAGATAGTCCGACGACCTGTTATTTATTACCTGTGAGACAAATTAGTGATGCATAAGCCACTTAAAATTCTTTTCTGTCGAATCAGATGAAAGATTCGAAGATATTTGAAAAGTGAAGAGATAATTTGAAGCATGCGCTTTGGATAAAAATTTAACCTTACTTCTTTTTAAATTCTAAACAATTGAATAATAATGGCTATCGGAACTACTGGCATACATTGGTTGGATTTGCTTGAATCCGAGTTTGATAAGTCTTTTGTCGATTTAGATATGTTAATAGGAGAAATTGATGAAGATCAAATAGAAATAATTTATGCTGCTCGCCAGAAACTGACTGCTTTAAGTACAGCATTTGCACAATTATCGCACAAATCACAAGTGGTTTTTGAAAATAGCATAAAATTAGAGGTATGTTAAGTAATAAACCTATATATTAATTTTTACAGAATTATATTTACAATATCTCTCTCCCTCATATTTGATTGGAAATTTTTCAACTTTTTGTAGTTATTTTTATATTTGCTGATTTTGAAATGTCATTTTTTTTTTCATCTTAAACATAATTCAAATTTTTAGTCGAATTTCTTTATAAGCTGAGTAAATAAAATTGAAGATTGTAAAAAATATACAACTGAAGTTAATTATGAAAGTGAAAGTTTCTTTAATTTTTAAAATAAGGCTACACAGTACCCTTTTTCAAAAAGTTTTTTTGGAGACAATAACAGTAAAAATAATTTGTTTTATATTCAGATTATGCTATGTTGATTCTGAAAGTAAAAAGTCAGTTTGACCAGCCATTGTTTAAGTGTTTCTAAAATATTTGACTTAAAGTTTTTTAGTAATTTTAAGTTATTTATATTTCAAAGATTATTGTGAACAAAAGTTAGTATGGATTTAAAAATTTATCATTCTCTTATTGATTTTTAATAATTACTTTTCTAGCTAAACCTGGAAAAAACACTGAACATTTTTAAAATATTGACTTAAGCATTTTTTTTAAAAATAACTAGAAATCTCAGACCTAAATCTATACTAACTTTGGTTTTTACATATTGTCTCAACTGTATTGGCGACATTATATGAAGCGAAGCATGCCGACTGCAATATGGTTGCCAATTCAGTGAGTATGACACATGGTGGCATTGTTATGATAGTATGTAAGAACCCTAACTTTTGTAAATCGTGTGCTTGGGAGTATATACAAAATATTTCAAGACTATCTTGAACAGGAAAAAATCCTTAGGGATTATAGAAAATACTTGTATCTTCAAAATTAAAAGTCTAAAAAAACATTTAAAGTTTGTAAAGTAAAGTACTTATGTATTATTGCAACCTATTGGTGACATTATGTGAAACAAAGCACATGATTGCCAATTTAGTGCATGCGAAAATGGGATTGGCAAGTTATCTTGAATGTTGGAAATTGTTGCGACATTATGTAATTACCAAAAAATCTAATAATGCTGGTGAAGCTATAATTTTTTAATGTATTTTCCCCCAACTTAAGCTCTACATTAAAACACTACTTTAATTAAGTATGATTGAAAATATTTTTTTTAATTCAAACCAAAGTATGTTTTTAAATAATATTGATTGCATTTGTTACAACAACAGGTTATTCAGCCTAATCTTAATACAATATTTCCACAAAAGGTTATGAGCATTTATGTACAAAATAATAAAGATACTAACTTAAGCTAAAAATCACCAAGTTCCTACATGAAACTTACTTTTTTTCAGTTTTAAATTAGGGCAGTTTAGCAAGTTTGAGTTTTTGTTACGCAACTTTAAAATACTAAAATATAGTACTACAATGTGTTTACTATAATGTAGTTTGGTACATCATGGAAATATTCAGTTTTATCTATAATACTTATATTCAGACTACATGTGTTCGGAAGTATAGTTGCAGTATATATCAGCTGAGATTTTTCGATACATCATTTTCAGTAGTATTTCATGTCTTTAAAATAGCAACCAGAAAACATTTTGGCCATGGCGTTTCTCAACAGAAAAAAATTAATGATAAAGCTTAAAAAAAGAAGTGATGTATACAATTTTAAAAACAAAAATTGACCTTGAAATCAGTCTTAATTAAGTAACTATGAGAACTCAAAAAAACTCAAAACTGATTTTAATAATGAAAATTGAAATTAATAACCATTTTGAACTGCAAGAGTTGATTGTGCTAAAAAATATTTGTGTTTAATTCAATTTAAGAGTAGAAAAATGCTTTAAAATGCAACCAAAACCTAATGTCAGAAAACTTCAAATATCTTAAAAACTAATTTGTTATCAAATCTGAAATTTGATGGCAAGCTTCCCTAGTGATACTAGCCACAAGAAAATGCACACACACAAAAACCCTTTGGTATTTTTGAAATTTGTAGGGTATTGTGTAGCTTTAAACAGAAAAAAATTTCTGATTTGGATTTTTGTTCCCTACGGTAGAAACTTTTTTTTTCATTGGTTCATATAGTCTTATCAAATTCATTGATGTTAAATTACTCTTTTTTTTACCTTAAAAATTGGCTTTAATAAATCATTTTATTCAGATAATGTATAAATTTGCATATAATGTATAAATGTACCGGAGCTGTTAAAAATACAGTTGTTGGGAGTGTAAAAAGAATTTAATGCAAAATAAATATTTGGTCATTTTCTGTTGATTTTTTGGTAGTTTTCCAAATTAAAATAATGCACCTATCATTTTGGAAAGATATATAATAAGATCCAATTCGTGTTATTTGTTGCAAAGATGAATTATTTATCTGTTTGGTATTTTACATCATAAATGGTTGAGTGAAACATTCCATTGTGAAATGAATTTTAAATTTATGAAGCTTTTTGCATTTACTCATTGAGTTTTGTGATACAAATTAATTTGCAATAAATTCCGAAACTGGATTCCAATTAGTTTCAAATATAAATGTTAGCATGAAGGTATGGGTTAAAGAGAAGTAGAGGGCACTCTTCCCATGATAAAATTGTTGATTTTAAAGTAGGTCAATAAATTATTAATATATATTGATCATTGTGTGTTAAATCAGCAATGCTTTAAAAAGTAAAAAATTATTACAATGCAAGATATAAATTTTTGCAACAAATCTCTACCATTTTTAAAATAATGTGTAGAAATCAAGAACAGAGAACATGTAACTCATATAAAGAAGAATTGCACATTTCAATTTATCAGGCTTACCAAAATAAAATGTTTGCCTGAATGAAATCATTTTTGAACTATAACTTGCCTAATTTTGGAGGTACTCTAGTCTTAACTAAAGCTGAGATATCGACAGGAGTGTTTTCTTGAATTAATAGCTTTCAAAGAGAATGACTCTATAGCAGGAGTGGGCTGCTAGCAGCTCGCAGGCCATATGTGGCGAAAAGCGTTTTTATGCTCCTCGCCAAGACAGTCAGAAAATCCACTTTGAACCAAGGTTTCTTTACCATGTGGGATCAAAGATTCATCTTTTAATTTTCACTATTAGAAAAACAAATCTGGCATATTACATGCACTTTTAACTTGAAAAATAAGTTTGAAGGGTGCACATTATACCCCAGGTATGAAAATCATAGTTTCAAAAATAAACACAAAAGGGTAAATATAAAAAGAATTAGACTTCTACATAGATCAGATATGCTGTTTATTTAAAAGAAATAACATACTTAACCAACTTATAAAGGGCTATAGTTCTATAATATACTATTTTTTCAAGTCTGCGATTATGTCTCGAAGAAATGACTTCAAAATATAAGAGCATTGCACTTGTACAATTCAGGCTCCTTCACAAAAAGGAGGGGCATCTTATATGGCAAATATACCCAAAAACTAAAAAACGCAGCTGGAAAGTATAGGTGCGCGTTATATGCCGGATTTTACGGTACTTGAAAATGCTTCTACTAAGAGATCATCTGTAGGGTTTGGAGGACAAGGTCAAAAGAAGATTTCAGGATTTTAAGAAAATTGAGACTAAATTCAATTTGCTCTGTTATCCAATTACTGCTGATATTGATACAGCATCTAAACAAATACAGCTTGAACTTACTGACTTGAAGTGAGATCACAGTGTGAAAAGAAAACGTTTAATGTCATGACATTGACTCTTACAGATCTTTGTTACCGTATTTTCCTGTATATAATCCGCAGCGGCGTATTATCCGCAGAGCCCTTTTTTTCGAGTAAAAAAAAAACATCATATAATCCGCAGCGGCGTATAATCCGCGGCAGTTTTGGCGGCGAATAATCTTGCTCCTTGAACGTCAACGGTCTGGTTGGTGGAATATCAAATGATAATGGAACTTCGTCCATATTAAAAATCAAATCCTCTGTAAAATTATTTTCAACAATAATTTGCTTGCAAAATGTCAAAAAGTCGTCCAATTGTTTTTCCCAGTCATCAGGTAATTTCTGTCCGACCGTTGAACGACCATTTCGCATGCAATAACTCGGGCTTTCATTCTGATGCTAACTGTCGAGACAGCTTTCCCATCGTCCCTTTCTTTTAAAATCCATTTATTTATTTCTGCCTCTAATTCTGGCCAGTGAGGTTTTCCACGACGATCGGCCCTTTTACGTCTATCGCAATTTTTTCGAAGTTTTGTTCCTTCTCCACAAACGAATATTCGATTCGTCAACGTTGAAAAATCTTGCAGCTTCTCGATTCCGACTTCTCTACAGCGTTTAATTTGAAGTCTGCAGTATAGCTAACACGCTTCATCATGATAAAAAACTTTCAAAGGATGCAACACCTCTAGTCAAGACAAAGTTGTAAATGACGCCAGCGACTTGTAACTGCTATTTCCTTCCGAGGAACCGAATTCGTTCTTGAAAGTAATTGGACAAACACTAATTATGGCCGTAATACGTCAGCCGAGTCGTGAAAGCGCCATCTATTATTTATTTTATAAAACATAAACAGCATTTCTTTCAAAACTTTGTTAACTTTTCTGATGGAGAATGTTTTTTCTCAGATAATCCGCGGCAGCGTATAATCCGCACAACGAAATTTGAAACTTTTTTAACACATAATCCGCGGATTATATACAGGAAAATACGGTAATTGAAAAATTTCGATGTATGAAGAAATTTTTGGGAAATTGTTCTTTAGGTTTTAGTTGACATATATTTGTGTGCAAAGTTTTTCTTGCATGAGGATCAAAAAGAGTAAATATAGATGTAAGTTGGCTGACATAACTTGCAGACTGTGATGAGAATTTCAACAAGTTATCTCAATCCTGATTTCAAAAAAATTGTGGAAAAGTAAGATAGGATACATCTGTCTCATTAAACTGATTCCGAAATTAAATGTACCAGCAGTTATTTAGACAATATGAAATTAGCATGATGAGTAAATTGAAAATAAATCTGCCACTATTTTGTTTAACTTTATTTATTGTTTTTTTAATAAGAAATGCAATCATTTTAAAAAGGTGTGGCCCTCTAGTATCCTTGGCTTCCACACTGTGGCTTGCGAAATAAAACAAGTTGCCCACCCCTGCTCTATAGGGCTTATTTAATTGTCACATTGCACTCAGATTTATGAATTTCACACATAATATACAGAAATTTTTCATGTTTCACCAATATTCATAGTTACAACTCCTTATGAGAATTAATCAGTCAATATAAGATTCTTTTGAAATTTCTGCTGTGTATCGTTATCAAATCTATCCAGCTTGTCCTTAGTCAAACCACTTAATGACTAAATTTATATAGGTGTTAAGTATTATTTTTAAACAATTAATGAAGTTTTTCATATTTTATTAGCAAAAAGCCTTGTGTATGTACTTTCTCAAATTTCACATTACATTTCATTACGATAATTCAGATGCAATAATAACATTTGCATTTTTAGTGTTTCCATCCTTGTAAATCTTGAATATTCAACAAATATATTTTTACAATATATATGGACCCTTTAATGTGAAAATTTTATTTTTAAAATATATCTGAATGAAAAACAAAAAATATGTATTATTTATTTATTTTATGGATTTCTGGATGTATTTGTGTGTGATAGTTTTAACTATCGTCATTTTAAAATTTGACAAACAGTTGGAATATTTGTGTACTTAAAATATTTTAGTCTTAAGTACACAAATTAGTAATTTTATTTCCTCTTCTAGTTTAATTCATTATAATTTGTGGTTTTAAAATTTTTCATGCAATGGATTAAACTAGCAGCTGGCAATTATCTATATCAGTGGCATATTTTATGTCTATTTAAATAATAAGTTGTATATGTGCCATGTGTGCTTAAATGTTGATTGTTTTAATTTCTTTATATATATTTTTGGCACTTTTTTCCATTCAAACCATGCAATGCACTAGGTACTTTTTGCAATGACATCTCAGAGGGAACAACAACGTATCGCTAAAATAAAAAATACTGCAATTGGTATAGTTATAAAAAAAAGTATTTGTTTTTATTAAAATACTAAGAATATAAGAGTATTTCATTTTCTATGGAAAATAATTGTCAAACCAAAGGTCAGAAAAGATCTTATTTAATTTTTAATTATAAAATATTTTGCATAAATGAACTAAACAAAGTTGAACCAGCAATCATCAGAACCATTTGTGTAAGCATATATTCTATAGTAAACTAAAATAATGCTAAGTGGTTTCTCTCCTTAAATTTTTGAAAAATTTGAAATTCAATTGATGTAAAAAGGAAAGCAAATAATTTTTAAAATAAAAATTTATACTTGAATAAGATAGATGATAAAATAAAGAATCAAAGGAACTAGTTGTTAACTCTAAACTACTTCATACTAATGAATTAGTGTAGTTAGCAATGAAAACTGAAAAATATATGGAGAAATAAAAAAAAAAGTCAAACCATTTTTTAATTTATTAAAATGAAATTTTAAGCATATTTTTTTTTATTTATTAAATTTAATTAAAAAGTTTTTCGAGAATATTTAACAGAAATTAAAGCTACACAGTATCCTGTTTTAAAATTTTTTTCGAGGTAGGTAATATTAAAATTAATAAAATCAGTTTTAATTTGTCTTTATTTAAAAAGTGAAACTTTTTTAAAACTTATTTAGTATTTAATTAAAAATATTTTTTATTTAGTTTAAGGGATTTATATTTTTTGATTATTGGTAACAAAAGTTGATTAAATTTTTTTTTAAACTGATTTTGAGAACTGATTTCTTTTATTGAATTTTAATTATTTTTGCATTAAAGCCTCTCTGATCAAAAGAAAATTCTAAAAATGTTTTATTTTTTTCTTTTAAAAAGAGAATTAGGATTTTCAGAGAGAGAGACCTAAATCTGTATCAATTTTAACATTACATATATGTGAAAGCATTTACCATAATTTCAAGATCTATCTTAGACAGAGAAAAAGCATTTGGGAAAAGAAAGCACTTGCAGTGACAAAAATAAAACCTGAAAATTTTTTTTAAAAAAATGTAAAGTTTGTAGAGGCATATTTTTTTGATTGACAATATTCAGAAAATATTTGATATCTTTAAATCATATTGATTATCAGATCTGGAATTTGAAGCCTAGATGGAACACTAAAAATTCAGAATAAAGTCATTTATTAATAAAGAAAATTTATATTTAATGAATAATATTTGATGTTTGTTTGGTAGCTTGACTTATTAACTGGCTATTAATTTTTCAAATTCTATTTAATATAATGAAATGAATAACGATATATTTTTTTAATTCTGTAAATAAAATCTTTTGCTTTAAAAATAAATATGATTTTACTGCTACTTGTATTGTTTTCAAAATTGAAAAGTGGTTAAATAGTCAGAATTACAATAAACTAGTGTTGTTTAATGCTGGCATTATTTCTGAAATAATTTGTTAATATATATACATGAAACCATTAAGAAAAATCATTTACATTAAAAAGTTGTAAGAAACAGTTACAAGGTTAATTAAAAGGAAAAATATATAATTTGTGAAGCTATTTTAAAATTCCAATTCTAATTATCTTGTATTTAAAATTTAATTATATATATATATATATATATTTCCTATGCGTACAAACCAAATAATTTAAGTAATCGAAACTGTAATGGAAGATTTTCATCAATTTTAGAAGATTTATGACATCTTGAAATAAATACCTTTATTAGAATGCTATGTTATTTTATTATATTTAAGCCGATGAACGCCCATTGGGATGAAAAATTGTGGATCTTATTAAGTCTTTAAAATTGTTAATTCTGAAATGTTTCAGTATATGTTGCTATTTTTAAAAAAATATTATTTTATAAGTACTTTTCAAATTTTTACATGCTTTTTATTGTAGAAATTATTAAATAAAAACAGGGTTTTTTTTCTCCATATTTGAAACATCCATTAAATGTTCCCCGATATATTTAATCATTTAATGAAGGTATATATATATATATATATATTTAAAATATAAAAATAAAATATTCACACACACAAATATCTATATGAACTCGCATGTTGTATTTCTTAAATAAATTTAAATACTGCATTTAATAAAAATGAAATAAACATATCCCTGACACCTTTGTGATCACGGGAAAGAGTATATTATTGATAATATTTATTATTTTTTTTCTATTTAAAACCTCGTTAGTATCATTTGTAAACTGATATGTAGTCAGAAAATTTTTTAATTTATTGTATAGTTTTTTTTTTCTTCTCATGATTCGTTTCTTTATTAGTGATTAAGTAGTCAATAAATTTTCATATTTTTTAAAGTAAGTATCACATTTTAAGGAAAATAATACGAATATGAGAGCGATTCTAAATTATGATTGAAGTGCTTTTGTTGTTTTCAAATTAATTGAAGAATGCAATAGGACTACTTTTATGTATGCTGAAATAAGATTGTACAGGATTTGTTTAAATTATTTCATGTCTCCAACTTTTTCTCCCGTATGGAAATCTCGTGCTGCCATCTAGAGAAATGAAGCAACTAAAATTGAACTACGCCAATATATTTTTTGATGTTCGTTCGTATAATCTCGTGTTTTTAATCTTTAAAATATTTTTTGCGTTAATTCTAGATCTAATTACTAAAACTATATTCTTTTATTAGTTAAAAGTTCAATGATACTACTGAACTAATTGGGGGTAACAGTTCAAATGCCATTTGATTAGCGACATTAATTGCGACTGAACTGAGTAATTGTTATTTTTTCGATGAATATATATAACGATTTTATTTGTTAAATATTGTAAGGATTCAATATTATCAACTCTCAATCGAATTCCAAAATGAAACACCAAGTAGTCATTTTTAATTATTGATTTATATTTATTGAGTTGAACACAAAACGAGAGGTGTAATTATGCTTCCTTTGAGTTGTATATTGAAGCTTGCTCAGGTGTCGTCCTCGTCACTTGACCGTGGTTCAAAATGACGAGGTCCGTCGCCAAAATACCTCTTGTACTGAACAGTGCGACGTTAATATTCACTTACTTACCGATGTTTACGGACATCAGTTTTCCCCATCCAACGAATCTTTCCGCCTAAGTCGCACTATAACACTGGAAAAAAACCGCATCTCAGATTCGAATACCTTAATTTTTTATTGTTTTGCTTTCAAGTTCATTAAATTACAACATTAATTAAAATTTTGTTAAATATGATTATTAAATAATACATTAAATGTGTAAAATATTATGAATTATTCATGAAGCCACACACACACATTTTATTTTTAATACTAAGTTTTGTTGCTAAATTTTGTCCTTCACATAATTAGTGTGAAAAAAAAGGCTTTTTCCCGTTAGAGGTAGCGGAGTTTTTCGCTTCAAGGTAATAAATGTAAGCTATTGAAGATGGACTTTTAGGAATGAACTTTTGAGCTGTAAGTAGAGTGTTCGGATACGTGAAAGAAATTCAACTTGTGGTGTCTTTTTAAGGTGATGGCGGGCCATTAGTTTAACACCTTACATGACATCTAGATGGCGTTGGCTATTGCGAAATTTTTGGCACAAATATTTGTCTCAAGACTCCCAAGATGGGCAATAAATTTCTCTCTCGGGTAACCTTTTCAATGAAATTCTCCCCTTCAGCGAAAGGGAACACGAGGGGGGCAAAGAGAGGGGTGACAGTCGTAAAACTGGTAAAATAAATGTTAGCTCTTTTTTTTTTTTTTTCGGGGAGGGGTTAAAGTAGCAGAGTGAATCTTGACCATGAAAGACTTTTCATTTCTGGACATTGGTCAATCGTCAAACTTTTTCAACTCTTGGAATCCCTAGAACTGTAACATGTTTTCGAGGAATCCCCTTCCTCGCTGAAGGGAATATATCTTAAAATAATATTTAAAGTATATAGATAAACATATTTTTGATATTATATGTAAAGACAATTTAAAAAAATATTATATTTTTTATTAAAAAATTTTATGATGTAATTTTAATGTTATTTACTCATTGATAATATAAATTTGTGACCCAAATGTCACCTACGCATGCATTATACTTAGTAACTGAGATATGTGTTCACAATTTTTACACAAACTATCGACGTATAAGCTTTTTGAAATTATCAGCAGTAGCATTTCATATTCCGTGTTCAATTCGTTTTGTATTTTGTTTTTGTTGCCTATCGCGTTAAAAATATTTTTCACTTTCTAAATACATTTTTGTGAATGGCATGAAAATGTTCATAGCTGTGTGAGAAATTCTGCGTATATGGCATGAATTGGTAACCTAAGATATAGGTCTTCTAGCTTAAATTTAAATTTTAGCATCGAATCCGTTCATATGTCGATAAATTTTTTTATCTTCTTCATTATAGGTGTTTTTTTCCCCACAAATGTAAAAGGTTTCAAAATATTGTACTCTAACTAGTATAAAATTACTTCGTGGAACTTGGGATAGCAAATAATAGTATATTCACAATCTACTGCATAAAATAATGTTTTAAAATTCATTTATTATATTACAATAAAAGTTAAAAAAGATCTTTAGATAATTGTGGCTAACCGAATTTCATGAGAACATAAATCCATTTTGCATACATATTTGTAATTTTTCTTTCCCATTTTTTTTTATTGGAACTCGTGGAACACAGTTTGTCGATCAATTCTCTAGATAAATGATGTACAGAACGAAACTGTTTAATTTTTTTTCCTGAACAAATGATTTTTAAAGGAAGAATAGGTGGATTTAAAGCAATGAAAAATTAAATTTCACGTTTTAATGAACAAACAGTATGATACAATTTTACTTTTATACAATAGAACAGGGGTTGGCAACCTATTTCACGAGAGGTACAATTCTCAGTGGTACCCCCTGAATTACTCAACAAATGTGTCAATTATTGAGAGCATGGAAGATGATAAATTTATAATGGTCCTTATTATACGAAGATCTCCAGAATTATGGACAATTGCGAAATTTCGAAAAAATCGGAAAGATATCTCGAAACATAAATTTATAGCTATTTTGTGAATTATTGGATGTCATTGCTGGTGAGATTTGATTGTTTGAAAAGAGAAGATCGTGTGCACTCTGCTAAAAGTTGTCATCAAAGGTCTCCCGATTTCTACTGAAATCAACGAGATCCAAGATGATTTAACTTCTCAAGGATTCAACGTCGAAAAGGTGGCTCAACTCACCCGATCTAAAACTAAAGCCCCGCTCCCCATTTTCATGGTCGAGCTAGAAAAGAAACCAAACTCCCCAGACATTTTTAAACTCAAAAAGTGCTGCTACCTCGCGGTGCAGGTAGACGCGTTCAACAGACGACCGGGGGTTTCACAGTGTTACAACTGTAACCTGTTTAACCACTCATCAAAAAACTGCTTCATGCACACCAGATGCTTAAAGTGCGGTGAATCTCACCGTACAAACGATTGCCCCATAAAGGAAAAGATTCAAAACCCTGTATGCATAAATTGCAACAAGACGGGACACATGGCAAATTGGAGCCAATGTGAGGAATTCCCCAAGAAAAAACCCAGAAAAGGTGAAACGACCCGAAATCGTAACACCTCCACTGAATCTAATAAAACCTCAAAAAAGGTCACCCCAACTCTCTCCTTCGCAGCTGCCCTCTCGGGCACTGCGAAACAAAAATTTACCCCGGAACCCGGCCGCCAATGAAGAAACCCCTTCAACCAAAGAAAATAATAACGATAATGATTTTGGCTTCAAAGACGCGATACGCGAACTGAGAAGATTTTCTCGACTACCCCTTTCTCTTAGAAATGGGTAGGCAATTTAGCTATGCTAAAGACGAGGAACGATTAGATATATTCTACCAAAACCTAGTTAAAAGTCGAAAGGCTTAATTTTCTAGCTCTTTTAATTTCCAAAGACTTCTAACTCAATGATTCACTTTTTTCAAACCCGCCTTCCTCGAAAGCTCGCTCCGCCCACCGGTCGGGTAACCCCCGACCATTGGTCGAAGCGAGAAGTGGCAAGTGGCATGGAATTTACGGAGTTCCTGTCCCGGAAACGGGACGTACCTCCTCATCAGAATTAATAAAAATAGTTGAATTAAATGAAAGTGACATAAGAGTAAATTAAATAGAAACAAAAGATGGGCAGGACAAATCCTGCTGGAAAAACAGTAGGACGAAGTCCGCTCACTGATGAAAGAATTGCCCTGCAAGCTGCAATATGATTGGTCGAGACCGATCAACGCAGAAAGTGGGCGTGGAAACAGATTGGGTCGATCCGGAAATAAACGACCCGGAACAAGGAGATCTTGAGATTAAAATAAAATCCAGATTCCATAAAAATAAAAGGGAACTAACAAATTTTGAAAAATTTAAATGAACCTACTTGCACATTGCCATAAAATGAATAAAAGGGGGAACGGACCAAAAATAAGAGAATATAGGACTAGACGCGGTATAAGGATTTATATAACGCAATGAAGTCATATATGTGATACAATCATGATAAATAATTGATAGCATAGATGTGGAATGTCCAGTTCTCAAAAATATTGGCGGTCGTTCGAAGGAACGATTTAATTAATGATTGCCGGACGTGAAGCAAAATTTAAAAGAGTTCTAGATAGCATAGAATCGTGCCTCCATCTGGTGGCCGAAAAGGAAAAGATGAAGCGCGACACCGCACAATTGAATCCGAGGAGGTCACCCTCCCGGATTCTGTCCGCGACTCTCGGCGCGGAGCTAGGAATTACTAGTTAATATGAGAGTAAAAAACTTTAAAATAGGAAGCTTAAGTTTAAAAATAATAATAATTTAAATTTAAAATAAGTTCCCAATGAACAAAAGTTAAATTTGCACCCTAAGCCTTTTGGCTTGGGGGAATGGTCGAAGCGAGACACCCTTCAGATTCTCGGGCGCAAATGCGACCCTGAGCCAGTTCAGCAATCCAGTACTATCTTTTTCTACTTAATTTTAACAAGGGCAAGTAAGATTTTCAATGCTACTCCCCAAGTGTTCGACAGGAGATAAAGACCTCTTCGGAGATCAGGTGCTCCGCTGTTATCATTCAACATCTCTGCTCTCCGCTTTTGGTTGATTTCGAAAAAGGCAAGAAAAAAAAAAATTTCTCTCTGTGTGTGTAGCGCACTTCCTTCAATAGAATCCTCCCCTTTCTCTGCAAGGGGAAGAGGGCCACAGTCTTTACGACTGTGAAACGAAATACGAGAACGACGTACTTGTTCTTTTGGGGGGCGGGGGTAGAGTAAAATAGTGTTGAATCTTGACCATGAGAGAGATCTAAAATGGCTTTCTTACTTTTTCGACTCATGGATTCTGATAATTTGTTATGAATGCTTTATTCATTTCTAACTATGGAAAAAATCCTATGTATTTTGCAATCTAAATTTTAGAGCTGTTCCTTGTTTTAATATAGATTTTACCGTCAAATGTCTTTTTAAAATGTCAGTAAGTTGTTCGCTCTCCTTGATTATAGGTGTTTTTATCCACAAATAAAAAAGTTCATTTTCCATTACAAAACGATTTAGTTGTGCAAAAGCAATGTATTAACGTGAATAAATTTGTTTTGTTGGTCCCGGTACAGTAAACAATGGAATGTTCACAATCTAGTAGGCACTACATATAAAGAAAAACGATTTAATATTCTTTTATAATGGAATAATAAATGTTTCTAAAAGTATTACAAAATAAAGTTCTTATGTACAAAAAAAAAAATGTTTCAGAAATTTCCAATTAGGTATACACTTACACCTGTATTACATTATTAAAGGTTTAAGGGAAACAATTTTGAATAGAATTTTCTTTTAAAAAGTAGTTATATATATATATATATAAATGTTAAAAAGTTAAAGGTTATCAATTTTGATATTTTTCTAAGGTAGTATGCAGCTATTTCATTAAAAACTGGTTAATTATGGTTTTGACCATTATTTTACATATAAAATATTTTTCAAATTCAAAAATATTTTTATAAGAAATGGTACGTAAATGAAAATAAGCATTACAAAATTATTTCATGTTCAGCAAAAAAAAAAAAAAGGAAGAAAGAAAGAAAGATATTTTGAAATTAAAATTTACCTTTGTAACTTTAGAGAATGATTAAAATATCATTATAAGGGAGAGAAAATAGGCTGGCAATTAATTATCAAGCACAATTAATCAAGCATATAATATATAAACATTGCCTTTTTATTTTTTCTAAGAAATTTATGTTTATTTAATGAATATATGTCAATAACAATTTTTCAATTTGGAAGTTAACATTATATTTAAATCAAAGAAAATTGCATTATTGTTTAATTTTTTGGGCATATTTGGTAACAAAATAATAGTTTCATTCTATGTAGGAATCCAAATAAATTATTCTTCCTCTCTTTCTGTTTTAGTACATAGGAAAGAAATTGGAAACTTTTATTGCTTTTTTGTACTTTTCTTTCCTAAAGACTTCGGACCAACAAGTGTTTTCCGGTCCCCTCTGAAGTGAAATTCCCATGAGATATTATACATCGTGGGGTGGATGACCAGAGTACTTAGCTCTTCCGAGCTATAACCTCTGGTCATTAGGATTTCGAGTGTTATGACTCTTACATTTTTTTAAATTATAGTACTTAAAAGTAAAAAAAATTTTTAAGGACAGTAATAGAAATAAAAAATTTAAAATTAAAAGAATGCATTAAGTGCTTGAAAAATACCATGAGATGTTGACCTCATGACATGACGAGATGCCTTTGAAAGGACGCTAAACGGTATTGTGGCTGACAAAACGGCAAAGTAATTTATCATATAGTGATTATACTGAGTAACAGATTGTTTTTAAACAATAATTTATAGTAAAATAGCTTTGTAATAATTAGATTGACTTAAGTTTTCTAGTGGATAGATTCAATATCTCCCCTCCCCACCCCCCGAAAAAAAGGTATAAATTGCTCTTAACTGATTATGATATTTCCTGAGAAAATGAATAGAACAAATAAGAAATGTAAAACTTTTTAACATTTGAAAATCGAGCAATTTGATCCACAATTACGAGATAAAAAAAAGCAAACATTATTAATTATAACATTTATATTTTTCCTTCGTTTATAAAATAAATCATTCATTTTAAAAGTCTTTCAAAATTAAAAATTATGAATATTTGGGTTTAAAAAATGAAAACACCGTTTAATTATTTAGAAAATTAAGTTTCAATTTTTTTAAAAATTAGTGTTTTTAAAAGTTTATTCAGCAGATATATCTTTTTCTGAATGCTTTACTTTCTAATTCAAAAATGAACTAGTAATAAAAATCAATATTTTAATTATAGTAATAAAATAAAAACTCCAATGAGCAATAAATATATGTTCATATCGTAATGCCCAACATATTTCTTTTTCCATAAAGAATTCATAATAAAATTTTACTACTTAAAATTTTTTATCATAAATTTAACTAAAATGGATAAAATTTGAATTAACATTAATTCTAAATTTTATATGTGTAAAATGTAATGCGCAAAGAAAATCCCAACTTCTATTATGTTAAAAATTTAGTCAAGAACTTGATCACACAAGTTATTGAAAATGTTCAATGACAGAAAATGCCAGACAGTATTTTTTAATAGAAAAGAAGGCAAAATTTAAAGATAGAGAGAGACTTTAAAGTCGCGATATTGCCATATTTATTCGAATCTAAGCCGCACTTTTTTCCCGATGCTTAGGCTACAAAATTCTGGTGCAGCTTAGATTCGAAGACTGAAAAAAGTTTTTAATGCTGGTAAAGTAAATTAATTATTCACTTTTTATTAATTCACCTTTTTTTTAATTATTTTTTTTTTATTTCGTTTAGTTAATGATTGAATATAAACGTCATATTGATCAGCTACACGAGGGCTTTTGGTGACGGACCTCGTAACTTTGAACCATAGTCAAGTGACGAGGACGACACCTGAGCTTGCACCTCCCATCTCCTAACTACCACACCAATGAGAGGACGTTTGAGCTCTCAGATTTAACGTTCATCGCTCCCCTACACGACAGAATTTCAGCGGTACTAGGCTCGAACTCATGATACGCCAGCCACGAGTACGTTACCTTGACCACTAGGGTATCGCAGCCACTTTTCATTCCGTAAATATATCATATATCGATAATATATTTTACACTATTTTTTTCACAAAATGTGCTGAGAATTTGGGGTGCGGCTTAGAATCTGAACATAATTAATTGAAAAAATAAATTTCTGTTAATTAAATTAGAAAACAATATTTTGTGTTAATAATTGTTCCAATGGTTTATGGTAAAGTTTTACGTCAAATATAAAATCGATGGGAAATTTTTTTTTGTTAATTAAAAAGAAAATAATAATATAATAATAATAATTGCATTACAATAACTAGATTAAAATTTTAATTTGAGTAAGGAGTAGTAACTTGTGTTCTTATTGTGAGTTAATTCACAACTTTCGATCAAGTATAAAGTAAGTATACTTTTTTCATTCTTCGTTAATTCATTTCGCATAATTTAAATATTCTTACACACATTCCTTCAATTACAAAAAAAAAAAAAAAAAAATCTAAGCAGTATAATTATAAACGATTTTTTTTAAAGCACACATGCAGAAAATATTTAAAACTTTCCTAAATCGGAAAGTTCGTCAGATTTGAGATGTTAAATCTCTGTACATCATAAACCTTTTCCATTGTCCACTATTTGCAAGTTACCATAATTTCAGCTGGCGACTATATTTCAGAAAGATATCGCCAAAAATAAGTATTCGTAGCCAAGAATAAATTTGCTTTTCAAACGATGGTGGTGCCATCTGTTTGAGATAGTCCTAACTACGCCAAAAATAATTCAGAATGAACTTAAAATTTTAAAAAAGTTAATTAAGAAAAACATAAAACCTAATTCTGGCTACACTAGTCCAAAGAGGGAAGCTTGCTTTCTTATATACTATTTAATTCTACTCTAAAAAAATTTTTTTTTTTCTGTTAAAATGTCTTTTGCGTTTCCACCTCCTATACTTTAACATAGAAAAGTCAAATTTCATTTTGCAAAAATGCTGAAAACTGTGTAATTTTCCAAAAAATCAAAATTCAAGAAACACTATCCTTTAAACAATTATTTTCTTTATATCCATAAAAAATTTTATTATTATTGGAGCTTTTTCCTGCCCACAAATGTCTTTGCCGTTTCATCCCTATCCTTTAACATTGACCGAAAACAGCCTTAACTGCGCTTTTCTCCATAGTAATAAAAGATCCCCCTACGTCTCTAGACGCAAATATTTTCTTTAAGTATCAAATAAATAAAAGTTATTCATTTCCCCTCCTCACTGCAAATGATTCTCCTCGATGCACAATCAATTGAAAGTTAATTGTATAGTTCTTCAGGTTTTTTTTTTCCAAAATATTACATTTTTTTTAAAGATTACTCAAAAGGTTTTATTATATATTTTTCAGATAGTAAATTCTATATAGAGGCCGCCGAATGTTATAAAGAACGACGAATAACCATATAGTATATCGTTTTATGTGCATTTGTAGATGTATATCCACTCAATAAAATGTGTTGCAATCGGTTGCTTAACTTTTACAAAAATCTAACATTCAATTTAAAACATCGGATGAATTGAAACAAAAATATTTTTAATCAATCGATTTTTTTGCAATTTTTACGAAATTAGTAGCGAAAATGGTACCCCCTTCTTCCTATAGGCATGCTTGTTTCCAGGGTAACCGAGTAGTGCAGCATCAAGTCGAGTCTCAGTTTTCATTTGGTGTGGTATGAAAGTTAGGTACCCAATAAAATATCGCCTTTGTCACATGAACGTGGGTGAGAATTACATTATTGGTCTCCATTTGGCCTCATGTTTCTCTGTAACGTATTAAACATTTACTAAATTATTCTTAAATACAGATAATGTTTCGGAGAGCAAACATGTCTATTTATGTTGACATTGCCTTGAATTGATGTGGTAAAATTTTCCAAGACATGTTACTGAATTTGTTACTCCCTCAAGAAAGTTTTCCAAACCTATTTGAGCGCTTTAAAATATGATATAGCGTCTTTGGCTTACATTTTTGGTATTATTTCGTTGATTAACACATTTATCTTGATTAAATATAATAATCAAATTGTGAAGATCCCCTTGGATCTCACTTTGAGAACGAGAATAATTTGGAGTCAGATAAGAGCCAATAGCCATTTTTATAAATAACTTTATTTGGTTATCTTTCCCAAATAGAATCAAAGACTTTTAATAACAAATAATTCAAATTAGTTATATGAGGTTTAAAAGGGATTTTCCTTTAAATTAACTTAAATATTTAATGATCCAATTAATTAACAATTAGAATATCGATCACGCAGAGATTACCATGATAAGAGATCCCAAAATTATATTCAATAATATTCCTATTGAACATTTAACTTTAATCTCACTCCTAATATAAAGCTTTAATGAGACTTTAAATATAAATCAATATTTACCACACTGAATTTCAACTCTTCCTGAGATTAATTTATCCAACTAGAAATCTTCAATAATAAATCTCTAACTTCACTATTATACCTTTCTGCTTCAATCTCTCTCTTCTACTGCTTTTTACTTTACTATTCCGTTTGACTTAAATACTTTATCTAATCTGCATAACAAGGAATCCTGTCCTCTTTTTGGAGCTGATTGGAAATATGTAGGGGAATTAAATTTCCCTAAAAAAGACGTCTCAGAAGGTTAGTGAGAAAGTTCCGTATACGTTTGTCACAAAATAACATTCAAACTACTATGTCCATCATGTTAAAACACTCTCAAGAAACTCGATTCTTCTCTTACACCAAGACTACGCCTGCGCGTCGATCTCCCCGAAGGAATTCAATTTCTTTCACCCCAACACAGTTTAGCGCTTCCAAAAACTAGAGACTCTCTCCTCACCTTACTCTCCTGGGTCAAGAAACCCTCTCCTCCAAAACACATTAACCGTACCTCTGCATGTGGGGGAACATCGCCCCAACTCTTAAAAAACCTACTGCCAAACAGTACGTCAACGGTAGTCAGACACTACACAGTTATTCGATACATTCAACGGTATATTTTTAAAATGTGTGGTACGAAGATATAACTCACCAACGCACACCTGGTATCATCGTATTGAAAGTCACGGCATTGCTGTAATGGAAACAGAAAAGACCCAACTGCTTTGGCACGTTTAACTTCCAGCCACTTAAAATCCATCTAATTCTCAGGTGGTGGTTCTAAGTGCAATACGTGTGAAGCTACGCCTCATCATCTGCTCGGTTGACGTAAGACGGACGAACAGACCCCATGTTGTCAGGGCCGGCTCTAGCAGTTTTGCCGCCCGAGACAAAAATGGAAAATGCCTCTCTCTCTCTCTCTCTCTCTCTATATATATATATATATTTTAATTCTAAAAAAAATTCAATGTAATTCGAAACTAAGGACATAATTACTTGTTATTATTTCAAACGAGTGAAATGTAAGAGAAGGAATCGTCCATTTAAACAGACCAATTTATTCGAAAAATAGTTTACTGATGGTGGGGATAACAGGCGTTTGTTTTAACTTATAGTAACTGCAATCAGGACTAATAAAACATCTCCCGAGGCTCTCTATCTACCCAAACTTCTTATCTCCCTTGTCCCCTTTTGGATTGCTAACATGGAACATTGTAAGGGTGAAAGAAATGTTCGTTATAACCTCACTCCAGGATGGGAGAAAGTTATCAGTGAAAGACGTGTAAATATATTAAACTTGATGCTTTAACGTCTACTCCCGCCTCTTCCAACCTAAAAGAAAACTGTCTTTAAACAGAGCACAAAATTTTAAAATAATGAGATACGTTAAATGAAATATCAAATTCACACCCAATAACATTCTCAGAAAATATATCAAATTTTTTTGTAACAAAAAAAATATTTTTCGAATTCGATCCAAATGCCGCCCCTGATGTTGTGCTGTGAATGAGCCAACTCATGTGGTTCAGATCAGAAGGATAAGGAAGATGGAACTAAACGCATCTTCTGTTATAGATTTGCAAATAGAAGGTGTATGATGACTGCACTTCCCGCTCAGGTCCGTCTTAAGGCATGGGCCTCGATTCAGTCTTAATAAGAAAGTCATTCGAATCATTCCAACGGTCAGATGTTAGTTTCGTTTGTATTCTCGGAATCAAACTATATGTCAACTGGCTACATCCGTCCTCCATGTGCGCAGGAATAGACCTGCCACTAAAAACCACCACTCATTCAGTCAAAAGGCGGCTGTCGGTCCAAGTCATGCAAATTTATTTGTTTCGGGCTATTGTTTGTGCACTATTTGATAACGTATGCTATGGACAGTCTACTAAGAGTCATAGGTAGGGCTTACATTTGTTTAGGGTCTTAAGATGTTCCTGGACCCACTTATAAATGAACACGAGAGTTATTGGCGGAATACCCCAAGTTCACACGAAAAGGGTTTGCAGTACAAAACAACCCTCCCCCACTTGTACAACCACCCGCAAGCAACCTTTGTAGAATAAAATTTTACATTTTTTGCTGGTGTACACAAAGTTGAATGTACATAATACAAAGTAAGGATAAATGTACTCGTACATAATACACATACACAATATAATAATAATTAAACAACATAAAAACATCAGCGTAAGAGAAAGATATCAAGAAAATAATAACATTTGAGTTTCCTTGGAAAGACATCAAGAGCAATGAAAGTCTCCAATACAAATGCACAATTAGTGAAAAATTAAAGACCGAAAAAGAAAATTCAAACATCTTTTTAAGTGAGCCTCCACCACTTTTTTCTGTGATGGTCTTCGTAATTTTGAACCATGGTCAAGTGATGCACGTCAGCCCTTCGGCGCGTTTTCGGTAACACTGGTACTAGAAATCGTGACAACTAGGTTACCGTGGCCAACAAAATGCTGGAAGAATAAGTGCTACTAACTAAAGGCCTTATTACACTGAATTGTCTCGAACAACCGTTTCGGCAAACTTTTCGAGCAGCTGTGAGGGTGAAAGGTTGCCGTAAACAAAATGACTGAGTGAGTGAGTGAGTGAATATTAACGTCGCACTGTTCAGCTACACGAAGGCTTTTGGCGACGGACCACGTAATTTTGAACCATGGTCAAGTGACGTGGACGACACCTGAGCTGGCACCCCCTCTCCTAACTACCACACTAACGGGAGGACGTTTCAGCTCTTGACAGATTTATCGTGCATCGCTGCCCTACACGGCGGGCCTTTAGTGGTATTGGGTTCGAACTCGTGACAAAGCCAGCCAAGATCCGATACCTATACCACTCGGCTACCGCGGCCGTCAACAAAATGACACGCTCTGTCTTCACATCGAAAAATTACTCGCCAATTTTTCTGCTTCAGAAAACGAACATCCAATATTTTTTTCTTTTATTCCGCTCCCGCTTTTGTTGACGGTCGTAAACAGAAATTAAGTGCCATACTGTTTAAAATACACGCCATTAAAATATTAAACGCGATTTCTCGTACGTTTTGCAAAGTAGATGCTGCCATCTTATTTATGAGGTAGGAAGACGAAGAATGCCATTGGCTGGAATTTCGCGCAATTCTTTCAGCTCACCAGGAAAAAGTTGTTCGAAGTCGTTGCTATGGCAACTGAGTAGAAATTGTTCGAAAGGGTTGCTTGAAAAAAATTGCTCCAAATATGTTTACATGTGATATGTATTTAATGATTCTCAATTACTTTCTAAACTACTTCTCAACAGCAAACACAATTGTCTCGCTACAATAAAACGAAACACAGTCCGTCGTGTTAAAACTCCCAAGAAACTATTATTGGTCTACACAACAAAAAAACTCAATCCGTAAATTCAGAGTCCAAAACAAGGGGTTCTCATCCCTCACCGTCTGGCTCGAGGCTCAATCACTTTCTCCCTAAGAAAAAGTAACCCGCAGACCTATCGTTTTTTTATTTAATATCTTTGTATTACTATCTTTCGATTGATGTATCATTTGTGCATGTCGGAGGTTGAATAAAACTTCATTTGAAAACAAATTCGGCCACGCTCCCTTTTTAGAAAAAAAGCTAAAGCGTTTTGATTGAAAAAATCTATTTTATTAAAAGAGGAATAATAACTATAAAAAAAGAATGCGTAATATATAAAGCAGAATATTACCGAAGCAATTCAATAATGTAATTTTTTTTTTCTTTGTGAAATGTGTGCATGTAAAATTTTTCAACTGAGGCATTTTATATTCATAATTTCAATTCTTATTCCTGATATGTTTTTCATACAAATGAAATACTTCAATTATGTTGGGGAAAAAAACTAAAATTTCTGTCGTGACAGAAAAAAAAATTTTTTTTAAAGATTTTTCTTACATTTTCTTGTGAAATTGATATCCTCTAAAAATTGATCATTTATAAAAATGTATGCGTTGAAAAAATACGAAAATACAATTATTTTAAACAAAAATATATAACTAATATCTTAAAGTGGCATTTTAAGTTTATTTAAGCTATCATAATTAATTTTTCAGAATTATAAACTTTAAAGTGGATTTTCTCAGTGTTTTTCGAAACATTAGTGCATTCAAAATGCTACTCCTTCCACAATTATTTACCAGTCACTTCCATTTTTTTTTCCTACGTGCTATATATATAGAATGTAACAAAATTAGGGATATATTTTGCTGTAAACTGAATACTTTTTTAAAAAAAAAAATGTAAGAGAAATTGGCGTTTTCGTTGATTTTTAGCATGCATATCAACATTTTATTTTATTTTTTCTCCCAAACTAATTAAGTTATTGCAAAATCGATCCCTTAAGTTGTTGAGAACATTCTTAAGAATATTGCAAAAAAAATTTCAGGTCGAAAAATTAATAATTACTTTCACTTTTTGGTGTTAAAAAATGAAAAAAAAAAGATGTGAAGGTGAAAGGCTTACCTTGTCAATGGAGGGCTGCCACGTCTTGAAGAAAACAAAGTCCAAAAAAAAAAAAAAAAAAAAAAAAAACATCTTGTGACCTTCTAAAAAGTTTAATTGCTACAACACACACATATAATACATTAGACTTTACTCACACAATTAACACGGCACACACTAGACAAATAACATTTCTCTCAATAACAACTTGTACAAAATATCACGTAGTTTCTCTGCTTGCCTGGGCGTTTCTTCCACGTGTCTATTTATATATTTAATTATATCAGTTCCTTCAAGCGGTGGCGCTGCAGGCGCCTTTTGGTTGGGAATAGCTTGATTGGGAATCGCTTGGTTGGAATTTTGTGACTATTACAAAAGGAGTATAATTTTAAAATTTTCTTCAAAAGATTTTAATTTTTAAAATTGTGTAAATGATATGTAAAAAATTTCATCTCGTATCACTTTTTTGAATAGAAACATATGAAATGCTAAAATATAATTTTTAAATACATAAATAAAAAAAATTGTTCAAAGGGTTCCAAGTTCCCTTAACGCCTACATTCTATAATATACCGCCAACAGTAGCCAGACACTACAATATACCGGGTGTTTCTAAAAGAATATCAGAGTTGTGTGTGTGTAACGCTTTATATATAGTATTCATTACATGTAACATATTAGTATGACTCATACATCGAATGAAAGAGCAACTAATTAAGAACAACTAAGAGTTAAATAAATATATTTAACTCTTAAATCCTATTAGTGGTCTGCGGGATTTAAATTATGAGTTTGCTGGTCCGTGAGGTCAAACAGTTTGGCGACCGTTGCTTTACAGGAATTGACTTCTTTCGCAATGTGAGACAGCATTTATCTTCTTTAGTAACATGTACAAAGTTGTCATTCTTCAAATCTGCTGCCACTTTATCCTCATTTTCATTGCATCACCATTGGAGAAAGGTGATGCAATGATGGATTGGATGCATGGATTGTTGTTCTCACCTTACAGGTGAGAACAACAATCCATGAACCTTTATTTAGGAGGGCTGCTTTTAAGTCACAATAAATGACGAGACCTTTAGCCTGTTCTAGAATAGGGAGAGTCTCATATAAACAATGATCGCCCGAACATCACAAGAGGCAATGGCATCGATCACTCGTTGGTTGCAGCATTATAGGTAGTAGACCGGCATAAAATGTGTTTCGCAATTTTCCACAATTCTAAATGAGCGATTCCTTTTCACTAAAACGAAAAAATAATGATTTAC
Source organism: Trichonephila clavipes (assembly GCA_019973935.1). Taxonomy (NCBI): domain Eukaryota; kingdom Metazoa; phylum Arthropoda; class Arachnida; order Araneae; family Nephilidae; genus Trichonephila; species Trichonephila clavipes. Next base: position 46,297 of record BMAU01004217.1, on the reverse strand, counting down.
GAACAATTTTGAAATTTTAGAAACGCTATATTATAAGTAAATGTATGAACTAGAATATTGTGTGCAAATTTTCATAACAATTTAGATTTTTTGTGTAAAAATGGCCTTGGTGCTTAGATTTAGGCTTTCGTACATTTTGCGAAGTCTGCCCTAAACTGCTGTGAAGATTATCATTTCGTTTCTGGGCAACTATGATGAATGCCTCCAACTTAACAGCTTAATAGATATTCATTGGAAAAGTGGCCCAAGTGGGTTTTTTTTCGTGTTTATGTATATATTAGCTTTAGTACCCGTTCTTTGCACGGATGAATTTTTAAAATGAAACTCATTCCAGCTAGCTCCCATAAAATTCTTTTAAGGCAGCAGTAACCTGATGGTCATGGTGGCCGACGTGTCATGAGTTTGATCCCTGGTACCACTGAAGACCCACCGTGTAGAGGTGGCTGGTACACGTTAAATCTGTCGAGACTCAGAGTTCTCCCGTTGGCATGGTGTGGTTGTTTGGAGAAGGGAGGGGGCGCAGCTCAGGTGTCGTCTTCGTCACTTGACTGAGATTTTACCCGTTCAGGACCATGATCGGGCTGGGGATAGCCTAGTGGTTAGAGCATCGGACTCCAGACCGGAAGGCCTGGGTTCGATGCCCGATGCCATTAAATACCCTCCAAGTACACACAGAGTACGTGCTCGTTAAATCGGTGGGTCCGAAAGTCTTGTGGGCTGAATCACGAGTGCAGGGGACTGGAGAATATTTCCCTCCCTTTCAGTTCCATGTCTAAATTGGGGAGGTGGTATCGCCATCTATCGTCCCTTTGGGGAATTTCGCCGAGCTAATTCGTACTGTCACCTGTATGGTGTTCAAGGCCAACGACAGGCGTACTTCAGGCCCTTTGTCCTTACCGACGCCCAATTTCGTGGGCCTCGATCGGACTACGTCAGATAGGGGGCATTAGCCATAACAACAACACAGAACAATGTTCACTTTGGGGAAAACGGTATCATATGTGGGATTGCATGTTCTGAGGCCCGTGATCACACCTGTGTCATCTGAATTCGGAACTTAATTAATTTAGAATGATTATATAAATTTCGGCGTGTTTTTTACAGCTATAATTTTAAATGAAGTTAGGCTTAACAGGAAAAATCACTTGGTCCTTCCTGAACGGGTTAAAATTACGTCAATGGCCCTCGCGTTGTTTTATAGTACTACGTTGATATGACTCATTCTCCAGTGAATTGTTTTAATGATGGCTCGCATCCAACTTAATATGAGATAAACTTTGCAAAAAAATTTAAATGATAGTCCACTTTAAAAATAATTTTAAATGGATTTTGAAAAAAAAAACGTTTCTTGCGATGATTCAATGAAAAAGAAATCGTGATTCTCTCGCAGAGAACAAACGAATGAATACAAAGATCTCCCCAAATAGTAAGTGGTGTCTACGACCTTTTCGTAAAGAGGGAAGGTTCATAGCGTATAAATTTCAAATACTATTTTGGAGCTATGGACAGAAGTCTTTAAAAATGAACAAATAATGCGTTCATGCATTTCATTGCCGTTTTTAAAAAGCCTGTTTTATTTTCAAAAAAAGTTTTAATCGCTCACGGCTATTGCAAGAATTGTAATTGTATAATGTTGCGTGAGAAAGTAAACCGAAATTACTCTTCAACATTGAATTAAAAAACGAATTTTGAATTACTGGCTTCGAGGTGTACACCATCTTCAACCATAGCTTCAGCTTACAGATTTTTCGCAGGTCGCGGTAGCCGAGTGTTCCAGGTATCGAATCGTGACTGGCTTTGTCACGAGTTCGAGCCCAGTACCACTAAAAACCCGCCGTGTAGGGGAGCGATGTACGTTAAATCTGTCGAGAGCTCAAACGTCCTCCTGTTGGTATGGTAGTTAGGTAACTGCTGTACCGAGAGTTGTCGTCAACACGAACATGGGCGATAGTGTTCACTACAAACACAAAGACGGAACAGAAATTGGCGTGTTTTTCGTTTGGGTTTAGCCTCATGGTTTCTATAACTGGGTGAGTACTGACAAAAGGCCTAACTTTGATGAGAGTGAAAAAAATACAATACTATAAATAGTTTAGGAAAAATCCTAATTTAGTCCACACTTAGCAACGACGGGAAAACAAATTGCGTCAATAGGTTGGTTTTTGGTATTTTACTTTTATTCAATATGGCGACAATAATTTGCCAAGTTGTGACAAATATACTATGAACTCAAAATTGGATCCGAGTACACAAAATTATGCATGGCTAAAACTGGAAAATTAACTTTTTACTTAATTTAATTTTTTTCTCTCTTCTAAAATAATTCGAATCAATTTACCTTTAAAATGAATTGAAAAAGAAATTGCATAAGGCTACACAGTACCATAAAAAATTTTTAATTACCGAATTTTTTTTTTTTTTTTTGCATTTTCTAGTGGCCCATATCATGGAGAATCATGCCATAAAATTTCAGATCTGCTAGCTAATTAGTTTTTAAGATATTCGAAGTTTTATGAGTTATGGTTTTGGTTTCGGTTTCATTTTAAAGCATTTTTCTACTCTTAAATTGAATTAATTAAAAATATTTTTGAGCTTTTAGTGTGAAATGGTTATTAATTTCAATTTTCATTACTAAAATAATTTCTGCTTGATTATGTTTTAAGTTTTTTGTGTGTGTGAGTTTTTATCATTAAGATTTATTTCATGGCCAATTTTTGATTTAAAAATATTTTTATAACTTAAAAGCTTTATTATTATTTTTTTCCTGTGGAAAGAAAATGCCATGGCCAAAAAGTTCTGAGGTTGCTGTGAGAAATAATATTTCGAAGAGATGGAATACTACTGAAAATGATGTATCTAAAAGTCAGTCGATAGTGCAATTAGACTTCCGAAGTATTCTGAATTCAAATGTTGCAGATATAACTGAATATTTCCTTGAAGTGTGTGTGTGTGTATATATATATATATATATATATATATATCAAACTATACTGTACTGAACATGTTCTATTACTCTATTTTTGTATTTTAAAGTGGTGCGACAAGAGCTGAGAAATTAAATTTTATTGGAACAAACCTTTCTAGCTTAAGGTATAGCATCATTATTATTTTGCACAAAAATTCTTTGTCCTTCAAAACTTTTTTGAAAATATTAGGTTAAGATTAAGTCGAATAAACTGCCGTCTTAACAAATGCTATCAATAGTATGCAAAAGTACATTTTAAATTTAAAATATTCTTTTCGGTCATATTTAATTAAAATAGTGTATTAATATAGAACATACATTGGGGGGGGGAATAACGTATTAAAAATTAGAGCTTTACGGGCATTATAAGTTTTTATTTTATGACTTTACAAACTTTAAATGCGTTTTTCTCACACTTTCAATTTTGAAGGTATACGTGTTTTCTAATCCCTAAGGCTTTTTGTCTGTTCAAGAAAGAGCCTTGAATTTTTTTGCATGTGCTCCCAAATGTATGTTCTACAAAAGTTAGTATGGATTTAGGGCTGAGATCTCTAGTTATTTTTATAAAAAATGCTAAAGTTGATATTTTAAAAATTTTCGTGTTTTTTCTAGGTTTTTCTTGAAAAATAATCATTAAAAATCAACAAGGGAATAGATTTTTAAATCCATACTTTCTTTTGTTTGCAATAACCTAACAAACATAAATAAATTAAAATTACTAAAAAATTTTTAAAATTGAGTATTTTATAAAGAGTTTGAAAAAACTTGAAAAATTCCTAATTTTTTAAAATTGTAAAATAATGGCTGGTCCAACTGACTTTTAGCTGATAGAATCATCTTAATAATATAATCTAAATATAAAACATAAATTATTTCTACTGTAACTGTCTCCCCCAATTTTTTTTGAGAAAGATGTGCATGAATTGAAGTGAAAAAATTTGTGAAGCAGAAAGAATAGGCTTAGCTTGTTAGGATAGGTGGCCCCTTGACAAAGCTAATTCGTTAGCGATCGAAATCACCTGTGGAGCAATAAGTACTCTGAGCCGAATTCATTCTGGCATCCAAGGGAGCCACCTATTCTATATTTTAACCACTCGGGCTATTCACATGCAGCTTAGCGCGAAAGCATAAGCTGGAAAAGAAATTAGAATATTTACTTAAATTTAAATTAAAAACTCGATAAACCAAACCGAAATTGAGCTAAGAATTATTGAAAAAGATTTTAAAAGGCTTAGTTTCAATAAACTACAAAAATGTAATTTCACTTCATGTTGCCAAAAAGAAAATGAAGCTATTGAAGGGATATTTTTTACGATGACTTATTCGAAAAATAACTTGCCACGAAGAATAAATAAATGAATAAATATACCAATAATGAAAATATGTTATGATCTCTTCGAAACTATATACGAAAAATAATGTATCGCATTGTTGACGTTATATCGCCAGAGTTATGGAAAATTGCTTAAAAATCGTATTTTCAAAAAAAATCTAAAGCAGATTTCGATGTACCAAATTTCATGTATTTGAGTATTTCCGTGTCTGTGCTGCATTGCAGATGCACACAGTTAATGTACAGATATGCACAATTAAAATTAATTCAAGTGTCAAAATTTAGTGCGACTATATGGTGCCACTATAGGGTGCCACCATCAAATGGCTCTCATATTTGGAAACTTTCCGTGTCTGAAAAGGCTTAGCTGCCAATATGAAGCTCATTAAAAAAAAAATACTTTACATGGCTCAACTTAACTCAGTAGCGCAACAGCCCATGAGGATCGAGGCCTACTGTACCCGTCTCAGTTTTCGTGACCTAAGCCGCTGAGGTGCATGAGCAGATGTTCCGGTCAGTCTGACGTGAAACCCCCTAGTGTTTAGTTCCCGAGCAAGCTTTGTAATGATCCCTAAGGACCTCACTTTGAGAACTAGGATAATTAGGAGACGTAAATGAACCAGTAGCCATTTTTATAAATAACTTTCTTTATTTGAATAACTTTCTCAATTAAAATCAAAGACTTATTAACAAATCCGAATAATAATATTATGAGGTTTTAATTATAATAATCTTCAAATTAACTCAATTAATTAATAATCTAATTAATCAATTCATTAAATAACGATCACACAGAAATTACCACGATAAGAGATCCCAGAATTATATTCAATAATGTTCTTAATGAACATTTAACTTTAATCTCACTCTTAAAAACTTTAATGAGACTTTAAATATAATTTTATATTTACCACTCGTAGTCTCAATCCTTCTTGAGATTAAATTATCAACAATATTCAATTCAAAATTACTATAACTCTATGTCACAATGTCTATCTCCTACTGCTCTAACTTTACTATTTCGTTCGACTTAAATAGTGAATCTAATCTACATAACAAGTAATCCTGTCCGCTTTCTGGAGTTGATTGGAAATAGGTTGGGAATTAAATTTCCCTAAAAAGGTCGGTTCAGAAGGTTAGTGATAAAGTTCCGTATAGATTCGTCACAACCCCTCCAAAAAGAAAACGGGATTTATGCGAAGGACTCAAATGTCCTTAAAATAAATTACGTAAATCTTATCTTTGTCTTACAGTACCGACGATATTAATTTCTATCTGTATATTATTGAAACATCTTCCGTAATGAAAAAGGATAAAATTACGATTTAGAATTAATTGACAAACCTCATAATATTTTACAAGTTTAAATTAATCCCTGCACTCTATCCATTCGGCAAGGGGGCGTGGGAAAACCACCCTAGTGGTGGCAAAAAACCAGCCCCATAGAGTATGATTTATATACTATACAAAAAATACAATACAATCTTCTTTGGCACTGGAACATCGAAGACTTCAGGGTCAGCTACCCTGAAAGATTGATATCCATTTGAGAAGTAGGTAAAAGTATACATGAAGTTATACATTTGTTATATGAATGTCATACAATAAATATCTGGTTCCTTTGCCTTCTCATTCGAAAAACTTGATGCGCTAGTTAGTGTTAATGGTTAATCCTATCTAACTTCGCCGCGCTATAAGGCACCAGATGTGAAACAAAACATACATAGAAACATACATAGCATATAATAATAATCATTTTGTAATAAACAAATAACACAAACAACCAAATGAATTGTCGCATCTTAGCGAAGTCATACATCGAAGTAAACAAATGCAAAATTTACAGATGTTTTCTCCAAAATACAAAAAGTAACACAAAAGTCGTTTTTTCTGTTATAGAAAAAAAACACACACAATGTAGTGTCCACTTTTGTCAGTCTTCTTAATTTTAGAGTCCGCCCGTGACTTGCTTTAATTGCAATAATTCTTCATTTGTTCGTACCGCGAAGATAATGAAACAATACAACCTGGATTTTGTCTGTTAAATCCTATGGACTGGATCTCCATTCATCGCTTCCATACTGAGGCTTCTTCTGCGGAATATGCTGCCAGGTATGCCGTTGATTTCGATGTTGTTGAGGTTCTCATGGATTCTGTCTTTTTCTTGTATACGGCTCCGTAGATTGTATGGGCAAGTTCTTCTTGTATTGGTTTGATTTGACGGGACTGTTTTCTCCGCTTGTTCGTTGTGTCTTCTCGTTGTCGCTCTGGTCTGACGGGTCTGGTTATCACGTCCACTAACTTCCATTCGGGATCCACCTGTAGTTGTAGCAGTTCTGCGATCAGGCAACTTTGATGGACCTGTAATGGACTGTACTCCTGGTGAAGAGGTATTAGGTCTTTGAAACTTATTGTTATTGGACGAGAACGAGGAAGGGATCGACCTCTTGACTCCCTGTCTTTGTTCAGGAGCGTGTCTTTTTCCGGTCCTGATGATCAGATCCTTGTCGGGATCTTTTCTTACATATCTTGGATCTTTTTATAGCTGGGTCCTTCGACGCAGTACTGTTAATTTTACGTTTATTTCTGGGGATCTCCCGTGTGGTGTTACTCTGCCGTGATCTACACCCCTCACTTTCCTGACTAGAGGTTTTCCTATGCTCTTTAAACTGTCCTTGATTTGATCTATTTGACCCATGACTAACTTCTTGTTCGTCATATAGAGTTTCTATCGGACTATCTGAACTAATCGTGTCTGATTGACGAGGTCGGTACACTCGAACCTGATCAATATTAACAGTTATATTTCTTCCGTTTTTCCAAATAACTAAATTATTTCCTTTTATTTCTAAAACCTTATAGGGACCTTCAAACTTAGGCATAAATTTTCCCACTTGTTTCTTACCCGCAGCACTTAAGAAATGTGTTTGAAGTAAAACCAAATCGTTCACTTTGATGTGAACATCCCTCCTTCTGAGATTGTAATGTTTTCCCAATATTTATGCTGTTTTTGCATATTTCGTCTTGCCTCATCGAATAATTTTTCGATGTTATTACCAACATATTTCGCATCCTCCTTAACATTTATGAGCTTGCTAAACGGAGTTATGATTTTCCTTCCTAAAAACAACTCAGCCGGAGTTTTATTTGTCGTCTCATTTACCGCCGTGCGTAATGCGAAAGCGAACTCGTGTAGAAATTGGTCCCAGTTTTCATGATTTTCTTCAACAAAAGAAGCTATCATTTGAACTAAATTTCTATTCACTCTCTCCGTGAGATTAGACTGTGGTCTGTACGTTACCGTTTTCATATGTTTGATGTCCAACCTGTGACTGAGATGTTCAAACACGTCAGAAATAAATTGGGGGCCGTTATCACTTATCAAAGAAATCGGAGCTCCGTATCGCGCTATATAGTTATTAAAAAAGGCATTAGCTATTGTCTGGGCTGAAGCTTTACGAAGAGGAATCAGCTCACACCACTTAGTGAAGTGGTCAGTTATAACTAATATGAATTTATATCTCTCGGGCCGGGATGCGGGGTAGGGGGCCTACTAAGTCTAGCGTTACAATTTCATTTGGATATTTCGAAACTATAGGCATTAAACGACCAGCTGGTAGCGCGTTTTTATAATTAAACTTTTGACACCGGTCACAGGTTGAAACATATTCAAATATATATTTTCTCATAAATGGAAAATAGCACGTGTCACGAAGTTTAAGATATGTCTTCCTCTTTCCGAGATGTCCTGCCAATGGCAGATCATGGAATTCTTTCATTATATCTTTTCGAAGAGAACCAGGAATATAAACTCTTAGTTCTCCTAGAGTAGAAAAATACTTCGCGTAAAAGAGGAGACCATTTATTAACTTGAAGTCCTGGGACCAACTCTCGCATATCGTCGCATTAACAGAACCGTCATCAGGGTTTTCTAAGTATCGATAAATATGTCCTAATTCAGGATCTTCCCTCTGTTCCTTAATGAATTGTTCACGGGAACTTATTGCGAGGGCTCTAAGAGCTGCGCACGAAATTTGCGATCCCTCGACACTGTCTACTGGATTTCTTGATAAAAGGTCTGCGACCACGTTTTGAACACCAGGTCTGTGCTCCCATTCTATGTTAAACTCTGACAATTTCAATGCCCATCTGATCATCCTACTTGATAAATTCTTACCATTGGTTAACTTCGTTAACGCTGCGTGATCTGTAATCACTTTCACAGGTAGGGGGTCCAAAATAAGTTTTAAACTTATTTAGAGCCCAAATTACCGCCAAACATTCTCTTTCGGTAACCGTATAATTACGTTCTGCTTTATTAAGGGTTCGAGACGCGAAAGCAATAGGCTTTTGATTTTGTTGAAGCACAGCACCAATTCCGACCCCACTTGCATCAGTGAATAAATTGAACTGTTCAGAAAAATTTGGTAATTGCAAAATCGGTGCCTCCGTTAGTGTGCGTTTGATCTGATCAAAAGAATCCTGTGCTTCTCCCGACCAGTTAAACTTCGCCCCCTTTTTCTTTAATTGGTACAATGGTTCGCATATATCTGCGTATCGCGGAATAAATTTTTGGTACCAACCCGTCATCCCTAAAAATTTTGACACTTCTCTATTATTTTTGGGAGGTTTCATTTCCGTAATTGCCGAATTTTCTTATTGTCAGTTTCGATTCCTTCTTTACTAATAATCAGGCCTAAATATTTGAGTTTGTCACGAGCGAAGTGACATTTTTCTTTATTTAATGTTAGCCCTGCGTCTCGTAATAAGGTAAAAACCTGAGTTAAATGATCTAGATGGTCTTTGAACGATGGAGATGTAATAATAACATCATCCATATAAACGGACACGAAACGCCCAATAACAGGTTGGAGGATTATATCGATAGCCCTTTGGAAATTAGGCGCCGCCCCAGAAAGACCAAAAGGCATGCGTAGGAATGCAAAAGTGCCATTACGAGTGATAAACGCGGTTTTTTCTATGTCCTTTGGACTAATCGCCAACTGAAAATAGCCACTTCTGAGATCTAGAGTGGACATAACGTTGGTGTGAGGTATATTGGTGAGTAAGTCATCAATAACCGGTAATGGATATCGAGGATATTTGGTAATTGCATTTAGTTTCCGATAATCGATCGCGAAACGATACGCCTCGGGAGAATCTGGAGGAAGGTCATTGTTCTTTCGAGTTAATACGACTGGAGATGCATAGGGCGAATTAATAGGACAAATTGTACCATCCCGTAACATTTTATCTATGTGATAATCGATGATGCCTTGTTTGACCCGGTCGTACTTGTATGGTCTCGACACTACCGGTCCTTTATCTCCAGTATCTATCTCATGATATACAACATGCGTTAATCCCGGTTGATCGGAAAATAACCCTTTAAAATTATTAAATAAGGCTTTTAATTGCCTCTGTTGCTCGTCATCAAGTTTCGATTCTGTGAGATCAATATCAACGAGTTTCGGCTCTTTAGGCGTTTGTTTGATCAGATGATCGGGAATGATTAAGGATTTCTGATCAAAATCTAATGTTAATCGCGACGCCTTCATAAAATCAATCCCTAGAATGCACTGATACTGCATGTTATCAAGTATATGGAATTCCCAGGGTTTCTGAAATTCCCTGATTCTAATTTGTAATTCGACTCTACCCAAATGACTGCACGGGGCTCCTTGTGCTGTCACGACTCTGTCTTTCGTCTTTTGACGAGGTCGGTATGAAAAATAATTGCGGTATACCTCCTCCGAAATAAAAGATTTCTCTGCTCCCGTGTCCCATAGTGCTGTAATAAAGGTTTCATTTAATAGAATAGGGACATACGGTAATTCGACTGGGGTCATTCTTATAGAGGATACTCTGATAGGCCGATGATCCCAAACTGGAGGATTTTCCGTACCCGCGATCGATTACCTCCATATTCACATCGATCGCTTAAAAGTTTAAATTTCTACTTCGTTCATTTTGACCTCGAAATGAACTATTTCTCGACCCGCTTTGTCGACCGCCTTGACTGTGGAATGGTTGATCCGATTGTCCACTTTGGCGTCTACCCTCGAATCTGCGATTATTTGTGAAACCTTGGTTTTCGAACCGATTAAATTCTCTTTGTGGTCGGCTATTATTGGCGTATCTCTCATTATTTCTGTTTTCCCTCCAATTTTCCTGTCTATGCCGGGTATTAAAACGATTGTTTTCATGAGGGCCTGAACTTCTAAATCCCTCACTCGAACCTCTGATTTGCCTATGCATAAAACGTTCTTCGTATTTATCAACGATTTGTAGGAGATTGGCAGTATTTCGTGGATGTCTAACTTCGACATAATCCAAAATTTGGGGTTCTAATCGACTGATGACGTGATCTATTAATTTTTCCTCCGACATTTCTAGTTTAAGTATTTTATGAATTTTCAACAATTCATAAATAAAGTCCGAAGGCTGTTGATCTCGTCTTTGTGATGAGGAATAAAATCGCGTTTCTAGTTCTGACCTGTTTCTGACCACGGGAAATTGTTCTGACAATGCCTGTTTTAAGTGCGCGTAGTCTGTTGTCTTATCTTCAATGACTCTATAACCTAGAACTTCGAACCAGTCGAGTGCTCGACCTTTGAGATGACCTTTCAAGTAAGCACATGCCAGTTGTGCAGGTATCTCATAATACGCGAGATTATGATCAATATTCTCCAAAAAATCATCTATGTTCTCAATCCCGAAAAATATTGTTCCGGAATGATTCTAAAACTGGATCCGACTCTATTCTCGGGATTTATACGTTGGGCGCCATTGTAATGATCCCTAAGGACCTCACTTTGAGAACTAGGATAATTAGGAGACGTAAATGAACCAGTAGCCATTTTTATAAATAACTTTCTTTATTTGAATAACTTTCTCAATTAAAATCAAAGACTTATTAACAAATCCGAATAATAATATTATGAGGTTTTAATTATAATAATCTTCAAATTAACTCAATTAATTAATAATCTAATTAATCAATTCATTAAATAACGATCACACAGAAATTACCACGATAAGAGATCCCAGAATTATATTCAATAATGTTCTTAATGAACATTTAACTTTAATCTCACTCTTAAAACTTTAATGAGACTTTAAATATAATTTTATATTTACCACTCGTAGTCTCAATCCTTCTTGAGATTAAATTATCAACAATATTCCAATTCAAAATTACTATAACTCTATGTCACAATGTCTATCTCCTACTGCTCTAACTTTACTATTTCGTTCGACTTAAATAGTGAATCTAATCTACATAACAAGTAATCCTGTCCGCTTTCTGGAGTTGATTGGAAATAGGTTGGGAATTAAATTTCCCTAAAAAGGTCGGTTCAGAAGGTTAGTGATAAAGTTCCGTATAGATTCGTCACAGCTTGGTACTCATTTATCGACCTTCTGCTGGAATGAAAGGCTGAATCGACCTTGCCCAAACTGGGGTTTGAACCGTGCATCTGTGGCGTGGAAGCGCTACCACAAAACCGCTTTACGTAACTACCGTACAAATTACCTGATTTCTTGTGTCAAAATTTGATTTTTTTTATTACGATCCACGACAAATTTGATCATTTTAAACCTCAGCCTATGATGAGGCCTTCGCTTTTTCACCTCCACGCTACACCAACGCAGCCTCGACAAAGTCCTTTTAACGCCGGTTTTTAAATGGGACTTGAACCACCAGGTGACGACCATGACTGGAGTCAATTGAAAGTGCCGAATTATCTCCCAAATAAGAATTGCCTGAAAATATGCAAGTCCAATGAATATCTGTAGAAAGTGTTCCTCAAACTGTGGGAACTCTACGAGAGGGGTGCGAGCATATCGAAAAAAAGAGAGATTATTTTAGTAAACAAGCAAAATACATTCTGACATAATAAGATTGTAAGGAAACGGGGTAGAACTATCTGGATCTAGATTTGGCTTGATGGTGATGGATCAAGAACCAATGGCGTGGCTGGAGTACCGAGGCTTCTCAATGGATGTTGGGAGCGAATATTGATGGAAATTAAGAAAGGAGTGTCAATGGAAATAAGAGTTAAAAAATTAAGATAGAAGAAAAAACAGAGAAAAATTTAGGGGAATTAAGAATAAGTAAATTATTTAATCGAAAAATTATTCCTTGTCGGGCAAAGCTTCAACAAGAAGATAGGATTTGGATTTGTTATCTTTAATATTTTTAAGTTTAGTTATTATTTGCAAAATTTCGGGGGATCTTTTTACTATTTTAGAGATTAAACTAACAAGCTCAATCACTTGAGCTAAGTCAGAAAAATTATCGTCAAGTTCGATTCCGTGGATTTCCTTGTTTGTTTTATTATTTCCACTTGTTTTTACATTTTCATTTTCTGATGGGGAGAAGGGGTAACTCCGCTAACAACGTTAGCGAAGAAAACTCCTTGTTTACATACGTTATTGTTGAAAGTTTTATTTGATAATAAGGCCGAGCCCTTTTTAGGTTGGGGGAATTTCGGACATTTTGTATAACAGGCCGAATGGCCATATTCTTTGCAATTAATACAAAAAGGATTTTCCTGTGGGCATTGCTTAGTGGTGTGCTCTGGGCCGCACTTCGTACGTCGTCCTTTTAAATGACAGCTTTCTGCCGTGTGATAAAAATTGTTACAGTTGCAACATCCTCTGACGAGGAATCCCTCTCTACGGATCTGCATGTATCCTAGAGTTTTGATATCGAAAATTTTGAGATTATTAGCGTTTCTTGGTAGAGTAATTTGGAAAAACGGGAGGGGGCCTTTATGTTTTTTAGAAATAAGTTGACTGACTTTTTCTATTGTGAATCCGTCTTCCTCAAGATCCGATTGAATATCCTGAATTCTAGGGAAAATAGGTAATCCTTTAATTACTACTTTAATCGGTTTATTTGTCTTGGGTTTGACTGAGAAAAATTCGAAATCTTTATTTCCTTGAAGAAAGCGTCTTAAATTATGGTGTTCATCGTCATCCTTGGTAAAAAGTTTAACAAATTCTCCTGAGGTTTTATTTGTAATGCCTGTGAAATTTTGATATATTAATTTAAGTTGAGTGCGAAAGTTATCCTTGATTTTAAGATGAATGGGGTTAGGAGGCTTAGGTTTGGGAATTTCAATAGTTTTAACTTGATCCGTTTTATCTTGGTCTTTAATCTCCTCATATTCAAGATCTGAGAAACTGTTGATTGTAGCGACTGGTTCGCTAATTGAAGGAGGGAAAGGCCTTGCAGTTTTTTGGGGGAAGACAAAGTCTACCACGGAATCTTTTTTTAATTTTACGTTTTTTTGATTTTCTTTTTATTTTTAGGAGGAGTAGAATTAATGGGTGTTTCAATTGCATTATTTTCCTTGGGTTTAGAAATTAGCACTGGGGCTTTCTCTACCACCGGAGTGGAGGGATTGCTACGTATGCAAAATTTGCAATTAAAAGTCAAACAAGGGGGAGAATCACGCTCACTCACCAAAGCATCCAATTTTGACTGATGATGTTGAAGAAAGTTGAGTCATCTCAGGGTTGGTTCCATTGAATTTTGTGATCAGTTCATTAAACGTACGAATAAGCATAATCTCGGTACTAATCTTCCTCGTGACTAGTTGCCGCTGAAAACATGGCGAATCATGGGTTGATCAGTGTCCATAGTTGACATCCTGATAGAATGAGCTCAGACAAATACGTCTGTACTGGTCAACATCCTACAGTCATCTCTAATTCTAATGAAATTAAAATGCGCATTTTACACTTATAAATGTATCAGTACTGCACAATGTATTTTATAGTTAATTTAACAATATTAAACAAAGAAAAACATTAATAAATACCAATGGTCTTGTCATATATAAAATTATGTACAAAAATTAACACTTATCGTGATCATTTGTATGGTTTATAATTATTCCTTAATTGCTGAATTCAAGTGACGCGATTGGTTTCCACGTAGGCGCGCGTTTGTGTGGGGCAGAGGCACTTAAGAGGTTAAGGTAGTACTGAAATTAATACAATGTTATTGTATGGAGGGGGGGAGGACGGTGAAAATTATTATTGAATATTGGGTCACAAATATTGAAACTTTGAGAAGTAAAGAATTTTGTTTTTAATAATGAGATTTAAAAACAGTATATATATACAAAGGGCCAATTGAAATTTCTTGATAGTATTGTCAGATGAAATGAATGCTAATTTAAGAAAGCATAGTTGCTTTTAGAGGAGGAAATCTCTGATTTGTTTATGTTTGTTGGGTTTTCTTCTTATCTACGTTCATTATTTTCAATGTACAATCGAAAGTAATGGGAATTTCCTGATCGCGGTGATTTCTTGTAAGGATGGTTTCGGTGAGCGCACATAATTGCTGTTCATTCCTGTTCAGTTTCGTGAAGAGATCGAGAAAGCAAAGTTTTATGGAGGTATTCTTATTGAAATGTTCAGAAAAAGGCGTGATATATTTAACTTTTGTTGCACGCAAAGTACCGAGATTCTAATAAGTATATACTGTATTTTTCGTTGTGTAAGACTCACATTTTTACCTCAGATTTAGATCTTTAAAATAAGGAGCGCCTCTTGAATATATATTAGTTTATGAATATATTTATTCGCTATAATACACACATTTTTTTTTTCAAAATCTTTACAGTAGCGAACAGATACATAGGGTGATTCGATTACAAAATTCAGGGGTACAGAGACGGCTCGGAATCACATAGGAATACAGAGTTGCCAATGCCGTAATTGCAAGCTATGGTGCAGAGAAAAATAACAGAAACAGCAGCTTATTAATGGGACAGAAAACATTTTATTAAACGGTTGGACTCACCAGGTGTTGGAAATTACTACCAGAAGTCGCCTGGTAAGTCTGATAGCGACGCTGCATGGAATTCCTGACGATCTGGAAGATTCCTCCAAACAGTCTTGCGGTAGGTGGCCTTAAATGGAAGGTTTCATGAACAACGACCCTTCTAGAAGTCTTCATTTGCGATCCGTTTACCGAGGTATTAGGATGAAGTCGTATACAAACGTGGAACTGGTCGATATGCTGATAGTGCATGGAGATGCAGGCACGCCACTCGGTGGCTGTACTAGGAACGTTACCCGAACAGGCGTGTTCTACGACCTTCACAAGTGTGAACAGAAGGTTGCAAGAGACTGATTCTTTAACGAGTTAACTGGCTCTTTTTGGTGTACGAGCCGTCCTATATTTCAGTTGAAGACCGCATCGCTTAAATATCAGTAGTTGCCAGGAGCATACGTGACATGCCAGGAATCTTCCAGAACGTAAGGAATTCAATGCAGTGCCGCTGTCAGGCCTACTAGGTGAATTCTGGTCGCAATTTCGAGCACCTGTTGTGGTACAACCTTTCAATAAAATGTTTTCTATCCCATTAAAGTGTTGCTGTTTCTGCATCTTTGCACCATAGCTCGCAAGTACGGCATTTGCGACCCTATGCGATTCCGATAGGTGGGAAACCCCTGTAGCTCTTCCCTAGTTAGATGTGCAAAGAGAAAAATTAACCGCATGCGGTAAACAAATTTTGCTTTATCCAGGGTTTAGCTATGACTTTTTTGATTACGTCTATACTGCAAACAAATAATAATTTATTGTTTCGCTGGTCCTGAACGAGTAAAGAAAGGGGGAGGGGATTTCGGGCGTTACGGATAAAAAAAAATCCCATTTTTCACTTTTGTTGAGTAGAGATCTGCTAAGAAAGCATTTTACGGAAGTAAACTAACGGGGCGTGGAAGATCTTTCTCTCTTTGTGTGTATATACAGGAGGTTCGCTCATCACAAGTTATTAGATCTCTAGGTTAAAGATTTGTGATGTTCCTCCCCTTGGAAGAACATCTCTTGAAGTATCAGCGTGAGCTAGAGGTGTAGGATTAGCGAAAGAACTAGGATCAAACATTATCTTAATATGACTTTATTAAGATATTCAACTTAAACCTTTAACAAATTCAATTATAATAATTAATATGAGAGAATCTACGATGACGAAATACGCAACACACAATATATATATTTATAATCAGACAATCTAATTCAGACCACTATCTATAAGTGAACCGCCTAATATCCGATTCTAATATTAAATAATCAATCCTACCTTATTACAGCTTGGAGTAACGCTCAGTCTTGTCTTTGTATGCAACTTGGCGGGTTCCTTCTAATCGAGCACTAATAATATGTATCCACGTCACGCAAAACTCATTCAAACTTGAAACACGAACTGTAATAACCATCAACTGCCACAAACCAACATCAATTGTCTAACATTCCTTTACATTGCCATCTCGCTTGCTCTAAGATCCGATATTTAAAAGTCCGTTAGTTTGCATCTTTTGTTCACATTTCATTTCTTGGATTTGGTTGGAAAAGAGTTGCCATTAATTCTGGCCCAAAGAACCCAAAGGACTTGTTAAAGAAAAGACGCGTGAGACGTCACAGATTTGACAGGTAAGTTTTTCTGTTGAGTGGAAATTCGCTGAGAACGACTCCTGATGGATAAGCGGGGGCTGTAAAAAGTAATCTAAATGTATACACAAAAGAAAATTGCTTCTTCCATCATCACAAGATCTCCAAAACTATTAGACTTGAAATTTGGCAACTTGTCCCTTTTGTTGAGTAGAGATCCACTACTACTTGTGAAAACTTACAGTCAAAGAGAGAGGATTACGTGGGTGTTTTTGAAAAAATTCCCATTTTTAAACTATGAGACATACATACTTGATGTTTGGCAAGCATATTTCTTTTGTTCAGTAGAGATCTGAAATGAATGGTTTTGTGGAAATCATCTCCCATAGGGATTGCAGAGTTGTTATTGATAAAAAAAAAAAAAAAAGTCCCGTTTTTCAACTATTAGCCGAAATCTAGCAAGCCTGTATCTTTTGTTGAGTAGAAATCGGCTAAGAACGGGCTTTGCGGAAATTAAAATACAAAGGGGCTTGCGGGGCGTTACAGATTAAAATTTCCATCCTTCTAATGTTAGACCCCCAACAGATTTAAAATTTGGTAAACATGTGTCATTTACATAGTTGAAATTCGCGGCGAGAGAGAGAACGGGTTTGTCGGAAGTCGACTCGCGAAAATTTAAAAGATAAATATTCTTACGAGTTTTGTGTAAAATAGGGTAAATAATTTGTATTTGGATGTGCAATGCATTTATATTACTTTATATATTTATTTTATGTTAAGATTATAATATTCGCAAGCAACGCCGACCCTTAGGTTATAATGACGATTCAACGGGAACTTGGCGACAGAGCCAAGTTGGCATCATTTTTGGTGACCAAGTTGTGACTTGGAGACTTTGGTGACCATTTTGTTGACTTGGCGATCATTTTTGGCAAGTTCAGGACCCTATGGATTCTTCTAGAAATTAAGTGGAAAAATTCACTAATTTCATAATCTATGATGCAAGCGAATCTTTCTCAAAGGAGACGCTCGCCAAAACTAGTTTTTGGTTAGTTTTGACCAGCGATTAGTAGTCTTGCCTTGACCGTGAAGAATCGTCTAGCGATGAGCTCGGCTGTAGGACGAGCGGTGCTTCTGAATAATCTATCACATTCTTGTATTTTAGACGCTGATAGTTGTGTCTGAGCGCCGTTGTGTGAAGACCTTCTGAGATTTATTCTGCAAATATTGTTGTTGAATCCTGTATTTATAGGATTGGTTTTTCAACAATGCATTTCCATCGCTCCTGAAGAACTGTCTTGTTCTTTGCGACTGATTTGCATAAAATCTTCGAACCCCAATCAACGTAACACTAGATTTCGTTTTAGAAATTCAAATCCTGTTCTTTTTAAATCAAGACGTGAAATCTATAAAATGTTTTTGAATACAACCTAGAGCTTAATTCTAAGACTTAGATATCAATGTCTTTAAAAATATATATATAACCTTACATTATATATATATATCACAAAATACTGTACGAAGTGAGTCGGTAACGGCTGGTACAATATGAAAATAAAAGGCATAAATTATCTAGATACGAGCGACGATTTGTACGTTCTTTATTTGAAGATTGTTTTCAAGTAATAAACAAGAACAAATGTCACCATAAATTATGTATGTTTTGAATGTTTATGAAATGTATTTTTGTAACGTAACTAAATATACAATAATAGTATTTGGTTACGGATTGAAATGTAAATACTGTCCGACCCCAATTTAACGAAACTATCAGGGTCCGAAAAAATACAATGTTTTTGTCTTTACCTTTTGAAAATTCCATAAGCAACTACACAAAAAGTATCCATAGTTAGAAATGACACACTTTTTTTCTGTAGCTAAAAATACTATTAGCGAATTATTATGTACCAGTTGATTGGAAATTTTAAAATAATTACTAATGGTGTAGTAATTGTTTTAAAAAAGGGCTTGAGAACTTTTTGATTCCGAAGTATTCTTTTTTCGACTCTATGCAGAGAAGAAGATTCTGCTACACAAACATTGTGAAAATGCAACAGTTCATGATAAGTTACTGCATAAAAATCGCTTCCTTTCGACAGTCTCAAATTCTAAACAAATTTTCAACAAGTAATATAAAAAAAAATTTAAAGTTAATTCCTACAAAGAAAATTTTTATTTTAACTACTTTTTATTAAATAGTTACAATTAATATACATAGGACAGAATCACAATATTAAGTGGTAATTCATTTTTATTAATTATCATATTAAAGTATCGTTTTGTCATCCAAAACAATCGTGTCTATAAAATTTCAGTTCAATTGAATGCTTTAAAAGGTGAGAAAAAAAAACTTTTTCAAGTTTTGACACAAAGTCGCCAAAAATGAGACCAACTTGGCTGTATTTGTAATTCTTTGAATAATTAGTTTTAATCCATTAATTTTTATGAATTGCAATTAAATGACTGTATTGTCATCCAAAATAATCATGTATATAAAGTTTCAGCTCAATGGAGCGCTTTAAAATGTATTTTATTAACGATTGAAAATTCCACCAAGATAAATAAATAGAGAGTGTGAGCTAATAGTAGCAATTGAAAAACAAAATTTTCTCTTATAATAAACCTCGCAGGAAAAAGAACAAATCTCTTAAAATATCTACTGCGTTGTGAAGTAAGATGAGATAAAGGAATTTCTCGTCCTTTTCAAAATCCGCTCGGTAGGTTACACACATTTACACCTGTAAAGTCTAATAAACAAACAGCGTTCCACGCAACTCTTGGGTTCCCCAAGAGGTACCTCGAGTCACAATAAAAAAAATCGAGAAGAAGTAAATATGTATGCATATGTATGCTGAATGGATTCACGTTCTCTATGAAGTTTGTATCATTCCAAGTATCTAAAGCTCATCCTATTCATTAAAATTGAAAATTTTATTTAAAATAATAATTTTATTTTGCAACACTTTTTAAACTTTTGTTGTAATATAATAAACGAATATTAAAACGCGCGCTTCAGAAATACACTTCCTACTAGGTTGTGAATCTTCTATTGTTTACTAGCTCAGGCTCCACAAGATAATTTTATACTCCTTAGTTAGCACAATGTCTTGCAAAACTAAACAGTTTTCTATTGTGAAAAACAACATCTGTAATGAAGGAAAGAGAACAACAACATATCAACAGAATTGATATTAAAATCTAAATTGAAGCAAGAACAGCTTCTAAATTTTAGGTTGAAAATTTATGGAAAATACACAGGATTTCTCACACAGTTATAAACTTTTTGATGCTATTCAGAACATTGTGTTTATGTGAAATATATTTCTCCACGTAAGCGGTTACAAAAACAAATTAAACTCAGAATATGTAATGTGATTGCATTTTATTTCAAAAGACCTACACTTTACAGTTTGCGTAAAAAATACTAAAATATATCCCACTTACTAAATATAATGCATAATTGGTGACATTTTAATCATAAGTTAATATTATTAATTAGTAAATTATACTCTTAAAGAATTAGATTAGAATTTTTTAATGAAATAAATACGGTACTTTTTTAACTGTCTTTATATGAAGTGCCTATTACATGTTGATCTACTTAATATATTATTTTGAGATATATTTTTCGTGTATGGAATGGGGTTCCACGAAAATACCTTCAAATTCTAGGGGTTCCGTGATTTGAAAAAGTTTCAAGACAACCCTTTGCTAGAAATTCGCTACTTTTTGAAGTCTTTTTCTGTTCCAGTCAAAAAAAGTGTATTTTGTAGAGTTATTTTTTTTTTCCTAATGCAAAATCATAAAACATTTTCGGTTGTTGAAATAATTTGTTAAATCGGGGGTTTTGCCTGCATATTAATCGGGAAAAAGAAAATATTCGTTAAATCGGGGTCTGACTGTATATTATTCTGTTTTTAGTTGTGTGTTGTGAATAATAGTTGAATCACATCGGTAAATTGCAAAAGATGGCACTGTCGTCCATTGCTTTATTTCTGTTGTAATGTTTTTTGCTTTACCGTATTGATAACAAGTTAATGATTTTGAGAAATGATAATTAATTTATATTTAAGTTAAACGAATTTAAAGAAATAAATATTGTTATGTATCAAAACTATAATATTAATAGTATTTTGTATTGCATTCTGCTAGCGTAATGAAACGAATCAATGAAACGTTGCAGACAAAGATATAAATCGATATTATGAAAAAAAAATTTCAATCGTGTTTAACACAATTATCTAATACAGGGGTGTCCAACCCAAATGACCTTGCGGGCCACTTCGGAAAAACATTATAATCTCGCGGGCCGCACATAAAAATATGTATCTTTATATCAGATTTGGAAACAAAAAAAGCATTTATTGGAGTGAAAATTTAAAGCAGAATGAATTATTATTATTGTTTTCATAATTTTTCATATATTCAGACATAGATAATATAATTATGTTTATATAATAATGCAATGATCAAATAATGTTGCCATTTTCATGAAAATTACCGGTGTTCCTATTGAATTGATCTTGTTGAAATTTGATAGTGCTATCATTCGCAAACGATTAAAAATATACTCTGTCCTTTCTCCTGAATCTATTTTTTTAAACTTTAAAAAACGCATCTGGCGAGGAACGAAAGTCGCTCACCATAGAAAAGGATATGCGTAGCGCCATTCGAAAAGTAATCTACTCTTGTAAAATCAAATGGTTGATAAAATGTAAATCTACTAGCACGGGTGAACTGAAAAATTAAACAACACAGACTGAAGATTTTAATGAGTTAATTTTATGTGAATTGAAAATTAAGCAAAAAAAGCTTTTTGCATATCTCAGCTAAACAAAAAACACCTTTGTTAAATTTTAACTATGTAGATCTAATAGCCGATAAAAAGAATTTTTTAAATTTATAATTCCTCGTAACACTCTTGAGGGTCGGTTTTTCAAAATACCTCCCTAAGCTGATCTCTGCTCAGCAAAAGTAACACAAGTTTTGCGTAATGAACGCTTAAAGTAGTGTAAATAATTTATATCTGAAAGTGTAATACATTAATATTACTTTCTGTTGTATTTATTTTATTTGAAAATTGTAATGTTCGCAAGCAACGCCGTTTCTTAAATTATAATGGCGATTCAATGAAAAACATAGCGAAATGTTAACGATAGAGTCAAGTTGGCAAAAGCCTAGCTACTTTCGTAGCTCAAACTTTGTAAGACCCGCCGTGTAGGGGAGCGATGCAAGTTAATACTTTATCCAACTGCATTATGATTTACCGCAGTTTTTTTCATACAATATTTTTTTTCGATCACTACATGTACAAATTAAGGGATATACATAAACAAAATACTCCACTTTGGAAAATTTAATCCGTTAGAGCTAATAAATTAATTAAAGATATGGTAGTTATAGGAGAAGGGGGTGCCAGCTCAAGTGTCGTTCCCGTCACTTGACCATTGTTCAAAATTACGTGGTCCGTCTCCAAAAGCCCTCGTGTAGCTGAACAGTGCGACGTTAATATTCACTCACTCACTCACTGCAAAAAATACAGTGCAGTAGTTATAATTAGTTTTATACTTAAAAATGCAATATCTGCATATTCAGTTAAAATTACAGCGTTATAATTAACTACTAACCACAAAAAAATATGAAAGTTTGTCCAAATGATGTAGTGTGAAAGAGAAAGTTTATTTACTTTAAGTACCAGAAGCGATAAAAGTAGTTATTTTAAAAATAGATCAACTTCTTACTACCAAATGTGCATAATAAAATCATAAAAAAAAACACTAAAATAAAGAGAGATTTATAACAACCTCTCCCTTCAAAACTTAGTTTTGTTCTGAAATAAAAAAAAATAGGCATTATTCTGATCACAGGAATTAATTAGAAGCGAGCCCCTTGCGTAGCCAAAACAAAAAGAGTTTTTCACAAACAAAAAATAGATATATGCTGACGTGGGCTTTTTTGCTTGCAGATGGCAGAATTTTTTCCTTCTTACTTGACAAATATCGTTATATTTTGGACACTTTTTATAAATTATAGCCTATTGTATAAATTATAGCCTATGTGTTATTCTGATGTATAAGCTATATTACTGTAAAGTTTCATTAAAATCCATGCAGTTGTTTTTGCGTGAAAGACCCACAAAGATTTTCACAAACTTTCACATTTATAATATATATTAGATTTTAATCTAATGACATTTCTACTATCAAAAAGGATTTATTTTAAAACAAGAACAGGTAACAGGCAAATACATTGTATATGTATATATATAGTAAGACCCCGCCTATCGCTGTTTCGGTTTAAAGCTCTTTTATATTTGAATTGTGGGATCTCCTGAAATTGCACGCAGCGTTAGGCTTCCCGTTATCGGAAGCAGTTTATCTGTGTTTATTTTTTCTTGCAATGTTATACGAACGTTTTTTTTTGTTTGAAACTTTTGTTGACGTTATTGTAAGTATAAATTTATGTAATACAGCGATTGCTTCAGTGATAAATATTATTTTTAGTTTTTATCATGGATGAAAACAATAAACACGAAAATAAAGGAAAAAGAAAAACTAGAAACTAAAATGCAAGTGATTAGAAGATTAGGTACTGGTAAACGTCAATCTCAAATTCGATCGTTGAATTTGGCAACTTTAACAATAAGGACCATAGAATAAAGAAAAAATATCGGCATGTGCAACTAGAATTACCCTTTCGAGAAAAAATACAGTAGAGGAAATGGAAAAACGACTTTCTGTATGGATTGATGACGAAATTGAACGCACTAATCTATTAAGCCAATCTACATTGATAAAAAGGCAGCAAATTGGAAAAACAGAAGAGACTGAATGATCTGAAATGTAAATATATTGACTTAGAATTTTATTTATTTTTATATGTTTATATATTCGTTTATTATGTTTCTATATTTGCAAGAAATAAATTTTTGTTTTATTGTTATAAAAAACATAACACATTTAATGGTAAAATACCTGACCAATTTTCTACCCATCTTCCCCTAACCCCATTATTTACATGATGAGATAACCTCGTTTAACGCTGTTTCATATTACGCTCTACTTTGATGGAACGTATACCCCGCGTTAAGCGGGGTCTTATTGTGTGTGTATATATATATATATATATATATATATATATATATATATATATATATATATATATATATATATATATATGTATATATATATATGTATATATATATATATATATATATATATATATACATAAAATATCCCCTCAAATAAATTTCAAAATGAAAAAACTTTAAAAATCTGATATTTAAAATTTTTTTAAAGAGTCGATGGGCCGCAACTTACGTACTGGCGGACCACATGCGGCCCGCGTGTTGGACACCCCTGATCTAATATATTATGTGTGCAAGAATATTTGAGCAAACATTACTTACTGTAGAGCAGGGGTGGCCAACCTTTTTGGGAAAAGTGCCTCTATCTGACAAAAAAAAACTATGCACGCCACTTTAAACTTTTCCAACAAACAAATGAAAAGGTGAACAAATGTTACTTATAGGCTTATTATGGAATTTTTTAGAAAACAGCACATATTTCATGTAAATCTAAATAAGGGAAATTTAAAAATAATATAATAAATAAGACAAATATGTACTAACTTAAGTTTTATTGTTAATTTTTTTTTTCAGTTTCAATCAGAATAGGTATAAAATAAAAATGAGGAACCAGAAAAATTGAATTCTAAATCAATTTGTTACTGAATCCCCTCCATTAGGATTAGTGTGCATCAGTTTCTCTGTTTTCCAAAATCGAGGCCAAAAAAGTGAAAATATGTTTACAAAAGAAGATGTATCGGTAAGAAAAGCCCATCTTCACACACACACACATTCTTCGTTACTCACTGGGCAGTTCATTGTTTTCTTCCAAATATTTTTGAACACGCTCTTTCAAATTCTGGAATCTCACGAATGCACTTCCTTTGGAAAACAATGGAGGAGTGTTGTCTACATTGTAACTTTCTACTGTAATTTTTAATTAAGTGTATTTAAAATAAATTTAGATGTTTTGTCTTGTCTGAGACAACCACCTTTGAATAAAAGAGTAAAAAATTAGTATTTATTATTATCCCTTTTAATGTTTCTATAAGTCTTCGCGTGCCAATCTTACAACTCACGGGTTGGCCACCGCTGCTGTAGAGCAGAGGTCTCCAACCCCTGGTCCGTGGATCAAATACTATCGGTCCGCACAAGAAACATTAAATTATTGACTGCGGCATATTTTTCTTGGATTTTGGCTACTTTTTATGAAAATCACTTTATGTGTTCCTTGTTAAATCACTTTATATTCATTTTTGATGTAGCTATATTTTATTCTGAAGGCACGTTTAAATACAACTAAAATAAAATTATTAAAACAAAACCATCTGAAATATATAGACAATCAACGTCCTCCCCCTCAGCGGGCTGAGGCGAAATTATCCAATGTTAATCGGTCCGCCACGATAAAAAGGTTGGGGAGCACTGTATTAGTCTGGTGGTGTGGTAGTTAAGAGTGTCAGCTCAGGTGTCGTCCTCATCACTTTTTTTTAAATTTCTAATGGGCTGCCATTTGATCTTTAACCATTGCAGACCTAGTACATTCCCCGAAAGCTAGTATCACTTTTTAGTACGGCGCACTATAGGCGGATACCAATCGACGCCCAGTTTCCTCCCTAGAGGGAGGCCCCTGGGCTCTGACGATGCGAATCTGTACCAGGATTTAATTTTGCCAAGAGCATTCAAGCCAAACAGACACTCTAGGCTAGCGATCCGCAACCCCCGATTCGTGGATCAAATGGTGTCGGGCCGCCTAAAGAATTGCCATTTTATTTAAAGTGGTGCATTTCTCTAGGATTTGAGCAACTTTCCACAGAAATCTATATATATAAAGGAGAAAAGCGACTCACTCACTGGCTGACTAATCACGATATCTCCGGAACTATTAATCCTACAGATTTGAAATTTGGTGGGTAGGTTCCCTTCATGGAGTAGACATCAGCTAAGAACGGATTTTGCAAAGATCGAACCCCAAGGGGCGTTATAGATAATTATTTCCATTATTAAACTATTGGATGTACTGTCTTGAAACTTGGTACACAGATTTCTTTCATAAAGTAGAGATTCTCTACACAATGAATTTTACGAAAATCGACCTCCAAGGGGCGTTGAGGGCGCTTAAATGGCGTTATGCATAATTATTTTCATTTTTAAACTATTAGACGTAAAATCTTGAAATTGAGTAAGCAGTTTCCATTCATTAAGTAGAGATCTGCCGTAAAATGGGTTTTGTGAAAATCGCTTCCTAAGTGGCATTGCAGGGGCGTTATATATAATTATTTCCATTTTTAAACTATTAGACGTACAGTCTTAAAATTTGGTAAGCGGATTCTTTTCATGGTGTAGAGATCCGCTACAAAATAGTTTGGGGGAAAATTGATTCCCAAGGGTAACTGAGGGGGATTAAGAGGCGTAATAGATAAATATTTTCGCTTTTCAACTAATAGACCCACCTGCTTGAAAATTAGAAGGTATGTTCCGTTCATGGAATAAAGTTCCTTTTACAAAGAGTTTTGCGAAAACGGACCCCCAAAGGAGTGGGATTGCGAGGGATTAAGGTGTGTTATAGAAAAATTCCTGTTTTTGAATTTAACTCACTTACTTGAAATTTGTTCAGCACGTTTCTTTAGTTGAATAGAGTTCCACTAAGAATGGATTTTACGGAAATCAACTCCAGGGGGAAGCGGGGAGAGTTATTGGGGCGTATTGATAGACAAAATTCCTGTTTTTGAACTGCTAAGACTATAATAATAAAGTTTGGTTTGCATGCTTCTTTTGTTGAATTGGAATCCGCTAAGAACGAGGTATTGATAATAAAAATTCCGTTTTTGCTCTGTTAGATTTAGACTTGAAATTTAGCACGCATGTTTATTTTATGGAGTTGAGATCCACTAAAAGTTGCTTTGGTGGAAATCCACTTGATTATTAGATTAAGTGAGCGACAAAAATCTTTCTCCTTCTATTTTAGATATAAATAGAAATTAGATATTATAATGTATGTTCTTTTTATATCAAGGGGCGAGAGTTACAGCTATATTTTTCAATACAATCGAATTCTTAATGCTAGATATCAATAATTCATATACATGTATACAACATCGTGAAATACCCAGTGAAGCGGGTGGGTAACGGCTATTCACTTTATATAATCCCTTTTATGCATTTTTGGTGTAACTATATTTTAATCTGGCGTCATATTTAAATGTAACTAAATTAAAATAGTTAAAACAATCAACGTGTCCCACCCTCAGTGGTGATCCAACTTTGAGCGCAGCGATAAAGAGGTTGAGGAGCACTGTCTGCATCATTAAAATCCATCCGGGGTCAAACCTTGGGTGCCAGCGACAAACCAACCACTCATCACTTGGCTGCAGTAGTCTACGCGTGGCTCACTTTTCTCTCTTACTCTAAGATTCATGAGACCCAACACCTGTATTAAGTTAACTTTTCACAAGAGCTTTTTTTTTTTAAATTTACTCAAAATTTGGTTTAAAAATGTAAAATATAACCGGTTTTTTGAAAGTAATTTTCATTATGTGTAGGATTTTTTTTTCTTTTTGTGCACCATTAGTTGTATATTTACTTTTTTTATATATATGAAGCAATAAACTACAGGCTGAAGGCCGTCCCATCTTTTTGCTGCTGGCTGCTACAGATTTCAAAACAATAGTTTAAATCGAAATATTTTTAAAAGAATCATTTAAAAGCTTTTTTTAATGCGAAATTTTCATAGAAATCTGAATATTTTTGTGCTGTATGTAATTTTGAGAATTTATGAAGAAATTTTTGAAAGTGCAGAAAATGGAAGCCACTTTAATAAACATTCATAAAATTAAATTCATACATACTTATGTAAAATAAATATTTGTTAGTTAATATTAATATAAACCTGAACAAAATAAAAAAAAAAGAAATACTGAGCCGTCGCATCAATCTTTATATATAAAAATTTTCTGTGCGTGTGTTTGTCACTAAATTCCTCCTAAACGGCTGGACCGATTTCGATGAAATTTTTTGTGTGGGTTCAAGTAAATTCGAGATTAGTTTGGGTTCACAATTCGGTCCGATATCGCAATTAGTTAAAAATATATTAATTAAAAACATTCAAAAAATACAACTCAACATTCACCTGCATTGTTGTAACAACGCTATTGTTATAAACAAGTAATATAAAAAAAAATTTTTAATCAATTCCTACTTAGATCAAACAAGAAAAAATTTATTTTAGCTACTTTTTATTAAATAGTTGCAATTAATATAAATATGTATATACATATGACAGAATCACAACATTAAGTGGTAATTAATTTTTATTAATTATCCTTAAAGTATCGTATTGTCATCCAAAACAATCGTGTATATAAAATTTCCTTTCAACTGAATGCTTTATTTAACACGTGAAAAAAGAAACCTTTTCAAATTTTGACATAAGTCGCTAAAAGGGTCGCTAAGTCGCCAACGTGGCTGTATTTGTAATTTTTTAAATAATTTGTTATAATCAATTAACTTTTATTAATTATAATTAAATTATTATATTGCCATATCCAAAATAATCGTGTACATTACATTTCAGCTCAATTGAGCGCTTTAAAAAGTATTTTATTAACGATTGAAAATTCCACCAAGATAAATAAATAAACAAACAAATAAAATATGTCTAGAGATCGTGAGCTAATAGTAGGAATTGAAAAAGACGTAAGTTGGCGTCGAAAATTGATAAGCCCAACTTCCTAAACCCAGTCCTTATTGTTACGAAAATGCTGACGATTCACGCTTTTTAGCGTTTTTAATTAATATCTTTTCAAATAATCTTTATATATGTAATTCTTCTGTGCGTGTGTATGAAACTGAACTCCTCCTAAACGGCTGGACCGATTTTGATGAAAGTTTTTGTCTGTTCCAGTGGACTCGAGAATGGTTTAGATTTATAATTCGGTTTAGAAATGTTTATTTAATTAATTTTTTATTTATAAATTGTTGATCTTGGAATGTTTTACATTGGATCCGGCAGACTGCGCTACGATGCAGTATCGAATATTCAAAATCTTTTATTATAGTTCAAGTTGGTCCCGACAGTTGGTGCAGTGATCATTTCAGGAAAATATGTTGTCACTTCGTGTTATTATTTTGTTGAAATAAATCGTGTGTTAATTAAATTATTACATTCAGATGTAATTAGTGTTTGAAGAGTTTTGAAGTGTGCATAAAAAGCTATACATTTTATGTACAATTTAATAAATATACCTGTTATAAAATAGTTTGAGTTTCAAATTTTTCACCTTTAATTAAAACAAGTTTAAGTTTTTATTCACACAACCTTTACATTTAACTTCGCTCATAGTATACACATACTCACACGCTATCGATTGATTGAATTGTGAAAACCGTACATGGTAATGACGTTAGACATTGTAATAACTTTTTAATACAAATTTTACTCAAAACGGTCCAGATTGTTAAAGCTTATTCATAAAAATTTGGAATTTTTGAATTTAAGATGTATGTACAGGATAGCGTCTGTCGGGTCCTCTAGTATATATATAAAAAATTCAAATATCTTGTATTTTTTTAGTATTTTAATTGCAATTTATAATAAATGATACTGGTCGGCAAAACATTTTTCTTTTTGCAGCGTATTCCTAAAAAAGTTTGCATATCACAATGTCCTTCCCTTCCAACAAAATTGTATTATTTATTATGATTTCTAATGTAAAAAGTACAGTAGGACCTCTATATAATGAAGTCGCTAATTCCCGGAAAAAGGTTCGCTATTTGGAAAATTTGTGGTATAGAGGTTCATCTTTTAATATACTTTATAAACCATGTAAAACAAATATTTTAAATTCATAATCACTATATATTAAAAAAAGGAATTA
Organism: Trichonephila clavipes; assembly: GCA_019973935.1. Lineage (NCBI taxonomy): Eukaryota > Metazoa > Arthropoda > Arachnida > Araneae > Nephilidae > Trichonephila > Trichonephila clavipes. The sequence continues at coordinate 16,645 of BMAU01004217.1, read as the reverse complement.
TTCACACTTTTTTTTTTAATTAGTATAAGTTTATTTTATATATCTTACGCATCAAAAAAGAAATAAAGAAAAACTGCAAGGAAAACAAGAAAAAAAAAAATGTTGAAGAATTCACTGTATTTTCAATGTTAAGAAAATAATTTTATACTAAAATTAATTAATTTTAAGGATATTTTATAATTTGAAGCATACAAGTAATATTAAACATACATTATTTTATAATTAGCACACGGGACAACTCCACTGAGTGTGAAAGAGGATATCGATTTTTTAAGAATGGCTTTAAAAAAAGGGAGAACAAAAATTGAATCCCAAAAGAAAAAGATCGTTCTATAGAAAATGCACTTCGCTATAGAGAGGTTATTTTACGAAGAAAATCGTGTAATGTTCCAGGAAAAAGTTCGCTAGATATAAACATTCGCAATATAGAGTTTGGACTGTATTTAAATTTAGTTATTGAGCTTTATTTTCAAATCTTTGTTGCGATTTAATTTTTAGTGTAGCTCGATTTCAGCTGACATGGCGTACAAAAATCAGATTATTATTTTGTATTTCTTCGATTATTACGACGAATAATTTGAATGGTCATATCGGTTTGGCGGTTAGAATTTTCCCCCCGACCTCGTGTGGTTCATAGTATGCTGAGAGTAATTCTTCTCAAAATACCAATAAGAGGCCCGGCCAAAATCAGCAGGAAAATGGTGTCGTGGGAAAAAGGGTCGTTGCGTGGAAATATGTAGACGACATCGGATTAGCATGTCTTAGATCGCTGACCGCACTCATTTCTGACGTCTCGTGAACTGATGACAAGTGGAAGTTTATGAAATTCACAAAATTATATTCTCTAAAATTTAGTATATCTAACTTTTTTCATACAAATTTTTAAGAATAATACATTTTTAACAAAACAAGTTTACCTTTGGGTGACCTGTAGTATTGGGAAGTGCTTAAGTGGTTTTTTAATCAATGACAGCTCAAAAATACGATATCGATGAATAAATTTTTTTAATTGTTCGTTACATAGTGTTATTACAATCTATTTAATATAATTTTATATTTTGAATTTAATATTTTCCATTGAAAGAAACCATAGTGTGTGTTTTCCAGAATAATTAGCTCATTGGATAAACTTTTGAAAAAAATTTGTATTTTTAAATTAGTTCATTTCAGTATTTGATTTATTAATGTATGAAATCATATTTTTCATTTATCATCACATCAATCATATACCGCTAAATGATCGGAACAAATTTATATATTTTTCAATCGCTTATTTTATCGCCCCTTAAAAATAAATTTGAGAGATTTGTTTCAATAATGTTTTTATTATTTTTCTTGTTATTAAATGTTCAAAAAATTGCTTATTTCAGTTGCCTCAATTTTTAAAATAATGATTAATGGAATGGAAAGTACATTAGCCATTATTTGCGGAATGTGTAAAATAAATAATTTCAAAAAATAAATAAATTCAAAATAATTTCACGTCACTTTTGACTTATTTACAACGAATAGCTTGCGTTAAAATGTATTTGGTATAAAATGTGCTTAGACACAGAAAAATACTGCAAACAATTGGGTTTTTTTAAAAAATTCCATTGTGAAATTTGATTTTTTGCTGTACAAATATTTGTATCTTTCACTTAAAAAGTAGTTTTATTTACAATTTTAAATATTTAAAAAAATTGAAATCTTACAATACAAACATAAATATTTGTCTGGAAAACAATAGGAATTATTTTTCATTTATAATCATTCTTTTATATATCTTATTTATTAAGGGGAATACAAAAGAAATGACAATTTAAAAAAAAAAGATTTTTTTCGTATTTGAATGCTTCTTACGTACACGAGTATGTTTCTTTACAGTTTTATTATTCTTCTCCCAGCTCAGTTGTCTTTGTAGAGTACAAGAAGAAAATAATTCTTCAGAAAGCCATTCCAATCGCTTCAACTGTGATATAAACATTGACAAACGAACACAAGTTCTATATTGAATAATGGAATCTATTTAAGACATTTATCTATACACATTTATTAAAATTTATTTGCAATGTTTAATTTTTATTACAATAGATTTGAAAAATGGCAGAAATTTTAAAAATACATTTGGATCACCTGCAATTTATTTTCCAATATTGAAAAAAGTATAGTTTTTATAGTCTTCAAATAAATAAAAATCGCATTCATCACAAGAAGTCATAAATCTTAATAAATGACGCTAGGAAATGCATAATTTTTCGACCAATGATGCTCAGAAAGCATAACAATAATGAAAATCAGTTGATGTGTTATGTTTACACATAGTATACAAAATTAGCATGTACTGAATTTGTAAATTATGATAAATTTTGATCTAATTATTTTAAAAACAATGAGGAATGTTTTAAATTTTTAATTCCTAAATGTCAAAACATTAAAAAATGGTATTAAATTTGCAATTAAAATAACTTACGAACACTATAGCTCCAAAAACGAAAGTATAAAATATGACATGAATAAAAATTTAAAATCTTTTTAAGTTAAATATTTTAACTGTAGGCATTTGCCGACGATATCTTTTTATATGAATACTGCTCTTATTAAAACTGATCCATGTTCTTACCTGTGATTTTTAATCCATTCTAATTCATATAGGAATGTAAGATTATTCATTTTTATAAAATAGGAAGGGATGTCAAGTCCTTCGTTCTAAATCTAGAATACCTCTATAACATTTTCATCTTAACTTTCAAGTTCATTTATAACTAAGTTGAACTGTTGCGTATTTCATACTTTTGGCATTTCCACTTCATCGACCGTGAATCTTATGCTTTTTCTGGAAAATATGTTTCTGATAGTTGGTAGTCCATGTCATATTCACTCAATTCTCTCATTTGACTCTTTTGGTCACTGACCTCTGCATCGTACAATGCTTCGGTGTCGCTTTCACTCGATGTGCTAAGGTTGAATTTTTTCCGGATTTCCTCTTCAAAAAAACTGTGTTCACTGGCATTTTTATGAACAGTAAATTGCTCGTCTTGTGACAGCTGACGACAGAAAGATTCCATGACATTCCACTCGATGTTGTCCGCTTTCAGTATCACACACTGGTCTTTCTGTTTGAGTTGCGTTAACAAATCATTCACAGCACTTGTTGTGATATTTCCCGTGAGCAACACCGCTGTCAAAACGTGAGTGAGAGATTTATTGATCTCCGAACTTTGGGAACGCAGCTCCGAGCTGATCCTGTGAATATCACTGATCGAACGATTGCGCATTTCGTACACAATTTTTTGAAGAATGTCGTAGATGTGCGTTTCTTCCTGTTGAATTCGTCGACAAGAATCTATGAAGATATTCTGAGCCACCAAGAGAGTAGCAAAACCATTATCTACAGTTGTGCTCAGTTCGTGTACTTTTTTGTCTAGATCTACACTGATATCCGAGAGCTTAGGCTCGAGTTTGGGGAGGGGTTCTATTTGCTCGTGAAGTCTCTGGAATTCTTGTCGAACCATTTCGCGTGTTTTGCTGCCCTGCTCCAGAGTGTTCGACAGATCAGCTTTCAATTCGTCTGAGGTCCTCCAAAGTTCTTGAATGCCATTGATGACTTTCCTGGTGTACATCTCAACGTCAGAGTCAAGCTCTTTAAATTTGGCTTCGTGTGCGGTGAGTGCCTTGTCTAATACTGCCGTCAGGTTCTCCAGTTGTTCTTGTGTCACCACTCTGCCCTCGTCGAATGAATCTGCACCACTCCTAGCTCGTTCTCCTTGACTGAAAGTCGCCGATAAATTATCGATTTTATTATTGCTGTCCTGAAGTAACGTAAGTACACGTTCATTTGCTCCTACAAATGTTGTCTGCACATTATTTAAAGCTTGCTCACTTTTATTTTCTTTGTGATAAAGGCTTTCTTGGACGCCTTTCATTTCTGTATTCAGTTGCTCGAACTTTCCGTTTATTGTGTCCATCAATTCATCTTTCGTAAAGGATGCCATGTCTCTGACTTGAATTCGTATCTCATCTAGTTTTTCGTCTTTCTTTACGGTTTCATTTTCTAATGCCATGCATCTTTCTTCACTTTTGACCAAGCGTTCGAGTATATCGTCCACTGAATTATGCAAATCTCTTTCAAGCAGGTCCAGCTTGTTTAGAACCCTTTCCAGTTTCAAATCGAGCTTTGTATCCAGGTAAGCAGCCTTGTTGTTGATTTTCTCATTCAGAGTCTCTAACTTCCGGGATAGGTGCTCGTTAGAGAACTCTTCTTTGATGTCTTGACTCACCACTACTTCCTCCACCTTCTCCATCCGAACGTCGAACTTGGTGTCCAGTCGTCCCAGCTTCGATTCGATGTTCTCCATCCTTCTCACCAGTTGGTCAAGAGAGAAGTCTAGTCGAGCTAACTTGAGAGTGTAGCTGAATGTGTCCAGACCCCTGAGTTTGTCGTCGATGGACATGAGTACGTCCTGAACAGGCTGAGGCACTTGTATCCAGTTCTCACTGCTCATCTCTAGACCCCTGAGGGCATCGTCTGCGTTTTGTCTCTCTCGAATCCGCTTCATAAGGCTCGTTCCATCCGCCCTGCATAGCAGGAGAGTGCATAGAACAGTCCACAGTCCAAAGTGGCTCTCGGGGCGCGGGTGCTTCATGAGGACATGTGAGACGGAAGAAAAAAAGGGAGTTATTTTTGTTGCTTTATCGATCCTGAATGCTTACATCTGATCTTCGTGGAAGGTTGTTTGCGAAAAGGAGGACATTCCACGCAAATCACGTGCGAAGGAGGCCTGGCGAGTGTCAATCTTTCGAATGCCTCCTTTAATCGACCTTCTTTTGAGTAGAGAGGGTGCCTCTTTTTTCTCCTCCGGATGCAGTCACCAGATAGCGTGTCACTTTTGAAAATACCGCCCCAGAGAAGGATGCGCTGCCGAGTGACAACACCCGCACGACGTCAACTTATCGGCGGAATGTGCGTCGCGAGGGGGAGGGAAGACAAATTGCGTCTGGAGCAGGCTTCCTCTCCCCCCCTTTTTTGCAAAAATTTCTTTGGTCTCCTCAAACGTGAAATGGATCGATCGATTTCGTTGTCCTTTTGATGTAGAATGCGCTCTTTTATTTCTTTTTTGTTTACATCTCCTTGCCTACCAATTCTCTCGAATATTAATTCAAGAGGTATTAAATAGAATATTCGGTGCAGTTTTGGATCCAATTATATAATTTTTAGTTTTTTTCGTTTGATAGTTATCTTTTTTCATTTCCTACTATTAACTCACGCTCTCTATTTATTTATTTATTTATCTTGGTGGAATTTTCAATCGCGCGTATATAAAATACATTTTAAAGCGCTTAGTTGAGCTGAAATTTAATATACATGGCAATACAATAATTTAATTATAATTAATAGAAATTAATTGATTAAAACTAATTATTTCCAGAATTACAAATACAGCCACGTTGATGACTTGTGTTAAAACTTGAAAAGGTTTTTTTTTTCTTACTTTTCAAAGTATTCAGTTGAACTGAAATTTTATAGACACGATTGTTTTGGATGACAATACGATACTTTAATGATAATGAATAAAAATGAATGACCGCTTAATGTTGTGATTCTGTCCTATCAGTGGCGCACCCAAGGGTGGGGGTCCGGACCTCCCCCCCCTACCCAAAGCCCTTGATTATTTTTCTGATTGATTACAATTTTAAGTATATAGTACGAAAAATTTAATTAAGTATTTGTTATTAATGATTAATTTTATTTATTAATGCTAATTATATATTCAATAATTAGTTTTTTACTGTGTTTTGTTCCCGAAAATCGACAAAATCAAAAGGAGCATGATACAAGAATACTGAACTTTCGACCCCCCCCCCTTTGAAAAATTCCTGTGTGCTCTACTGTGTCCTATGTATATACATATTTATATGAATTGTAACTATTTTTAATAAAAAGTAACTAAAATAAAAAATTTCTGTGTGGATCTAAGTAGGAATTGACTTAGAATTTTTTTTTATATTACTTTTTTTTTTTTTTTTTTTTTTTGTGGTATCGTTATTATTTTATAGATTTGGTACCTATTGAACAACTTTTACACGTTTTAAAATTATGTTTTAGCTTGTCCTATAGTGTTTCTCTTCAGCAAAATGATTTCACATGAAATTGTGCTTATACTGTTGAAACAATTTTTTTTTATATATTTTTCTAAATGATATATTTATTTCATTTTAAGGTATCCGACTACGTTCGGAACCGTGATTTTGCAAAAGCGTATAAATAGATAAAATTATGATATTTAGTGTCATTTAGATTAGAAAACATATATAAAATTGTTTTAAGAGTATTTTTACAATAAAAAATTATTTAAGTACAATATTTTTACAAAAAATGAACATAGAATGACCCATTTTCAAAACAATCTTCTTTTATGAAAAATGCTTCTATTATAATATTTTGCCTGTATATAGCTCAGACCTCTGTACAGAGGCTGAACTAGAATTTACTAGAACTTTACGAATGAACTAGAACAACAGAGGGGAGAAATTATAAGAAAAAAACGCCGATACTTATTTCAATGGGTGGTAACTCTGAAAATAATGTAGATTTTTAAAAAATTCTAGTTCAGACTCACTGAAGAATTCTTTACTTTAAGCAAAATATTATTACAGAAGCATTTTTTATAAAAGGAGAAAGTTTTGAAAAAAGGTTATTCTAAGTCAATTTTTTGTCAAAATATTGTATTTAAATGATGGGTTGTTCTTTTTTTTCATAATGTCCTTAAAACAATTTTATACATGTATTCTAATCTAAGTGACACTAAATATCATGAAAATTATTCATTTATGCTCTTTTTTAAAATCACGTTTCCGAGAACGTAGTTTGATACCTTAAGCACTTTTTGAAACATCTAATATATATTATAAATGTGAAAGTTTGTGAAAATCTTTGTGGGTCTTTCACGCAAAAACTACTGAATGGATTTTAATGAAACTTTACAGTAATATAGCTTAGACATCAGAATAACAAATAGGCTATAATTTATACAATAGGCTATAATTTATAAAAATTTGTAAAAAGTGTCCAAAATATAACGATATTTGTCAAGTAAGGAAAAAATTCTGCCATCTGCAAGCAAAAAAGCCCACGTCAGCATATATCTATCTTTTGTTTGTGAAAAACTCTTTTTGTTTTGGCTACGCAAGGGGCTCGCTTCTAATTAATTCCTGTGATCAGAATAATGCCTATTTTTTTTTATTTCAGAACAAAACGTAAGTTTTGAAGGGAGAGGTTGTTATAAATCTCTCTTTATTTTAATGTTTTTTTTTATGATTTTATTATGCACATTTGGTAGTAAGAAGTTGATCTATTTTTAAAATAACTACTTTTATCGCTTCTGGTACTTAAAGTAAATAAACTTTCTCTTTTCACACTACATCATTTGGACAAACTTTCATATTTTTTTTGTGGTTAGTAGTTAATTATAACGCTGTAATTTTAACTGAATATGCAGATATTGCATTTTTAAGTATAAACTAATTATAACTACTGCACTGTATTTTTGCAGTGAGTGAGTGAGTATGAATATTAACGTCGCACTGTTCAGCTACACGAGGGCTTTTGGAGACGGACCACGTATTTTGAACAATGGTCAAGTGACGGGAACGACACTTGAGCTGGCACCCCCTTTCTCTAGCTACCACCAACCAACTTAGCAGGAATATTCTTCAATCCTTAACTGTAACATTCTTTGAAATCCACTCTTCAAGATATATGGCAGCACGGGTTCTGTGATGAGTGTTTAGTGGGGAAGGCGAACAATTTTTGTAGCAGATATTGCGTTTTCCCATCGGATTGCAAAATTATTATTTTTGTCGCAAAAAATAGTTAATGTCAAATTTAAGTGTCTTATGGTTTTGTCTGTTAATGAAGACCTTGGAAAATTATTTGACTACTTATTTTAAGTGAACGGTGTGCATATAGTGTAATTTTTACAGTGGAATATCTTTAATTAATTTATTAGCTCTAACGGATTAAATTTTTCAAAGTGGAGTATTTTGTTTATGTATATCCCTTAATTTGTACATGTAGTGATCGAAAAAATATATTAACATGAAAAAAGCTGCGTGCAATCATAATGCGGTTGGATAAAATTAACTTGCATCGCTCCCCTACACGGCGGGTCTTACAAAGTTTGAGCTACGAAGTAGCTAGGCTTTTACCAACTTGACTCTATCGTTAACATTTCGCTATGTTTTTCATTGAATCGCCATTATAATTTAAGAAACGGCGTTGCTTGCAAATATTACAATTTTCAAATAAAATAAATACAACGAAAGTATTAATATTAATGTATTACACTTTCAGATATAAATTCTTTACACTACTTTAAGCGTTCATTACGCAAAACTTGTGTTACTTTTGCTGAGCAGAGATCAGCTTAGGGAGGTATTTTGAAAAATCGACCCTCAAGAGTGTTGTTACGAGTAATTATAAATTTAAAAAATCCTTTTTATTGGCTATTAGATCTACATAGTTTTTTTCTTTCTTTTTTTGTTTAGCTGAGATATGCAAAAAGCTTTTTTGTTTAATTTTCAATTCACGTAAAATTAACTCATTAAAAACTTCTTTTTCCTTCAATCTGTGTTTAATTTTTCAGTTCACCCGTGCGAAGAACGGGTATAGCAGCTAGTTCACAAATATTTCAGACAACTTAGGGAGTGATTTTACAAAAGCTGATTTATACAGATTTGGAGGGGAAAAATAAAAAGTGTTAGTATGTCCCTTATATGTGTAAATCCCCTCCCCCACCCTAACTAAAGATTTCATTTTATTACAGAATGGATCCCTTACCGTGTTATATGTATTATGTAACACACACAGAAAAAAATGAAAGGGATCGGTAAATATTTATGTAAGGATTTTATTGCACCGAAGTATTGGGGAAACTGAGAAAACCATTTGAAAGTTTATAACTCTAAAAAAATTATTCTTAGATGCCTCACTTAACCTAAATTGCGATTTTAAAACATCAGCAAAACATTTTCAATAATTCATAAACTTTTTCAGAGTATTAATTGTACATAACTAACAATAAAAATGAGGGAAAATATACATACAAAATAATCAATTTTTTAATATTCTTGTTTTGCATTTCAAAATATTGTATTCGTATGAAATGTATATGATAAAAATAAGATTACAAAATTATTAATATTACTTGTCTTAATAATTGTTTCAGGGCCATAAAAAACTACAATTATGATTAAAATAAAACAAAACGAGCTTTTCGAATATTTTTTTATGAAAAAAAAATACATTACACACACATTACTCCATCAAATCTCCAAATTTGTTTATTGGCACTTATCGATTTCTTTCAACTTCTAATTCTTATATATTCAAAAGTTAATAATAATTAATATTAAATTAAAATCGAAAAAATTAAATTTTAAGTCATTTTTTTTTAAACATTTATATCTAAAATACATTATAAATGCGAACGTTTGTGAATATCTTTGTGGGTCTTTCACGCAAAAACTACTGAATGGATTTTAATGAAACTTTATAGTAATATAGCTTATACATCAAAATAGCACATAGGCTATAATTTATTAGACTATAGTATTAGACTATAAATAATTAGAGTATAAATAATTAGAATATAAAGTATTAGACTATAATTTATAAAGATATTGTATGAAGTGTCCAAAATATAACGATATTTGTCAAGTAAGTAGGAAAAAATTCTGTCATCTGCTAGCAATTCTGGCATGCGCTGCAAAAATGCCCACGTCAGCATATATCTATCTTTTGTTTGTGAAAAACCATTTTTTGTTTTGGCTACGCAAGGTGCTCGCTTCTAATTAATTTCTCTGATACAATGCCTATTTTTTTTATTTTAGAATCAAATTAAGTTTTGAAGGGAGAGGTTGTTATAAATCTCTCTTTATTTTAATGGGTTTTTTTTAACATTTTATTATGCATATTTGGTAGTAAGAAATTGATCTTTTTTCCAAATAAATGCTTTTATCAGTTCTGGTACTTAAAGTAAATAAACTTTCTCTTTCACACTGCATCATTTGGACAAATTTTCAAAATTTGTTTTGGTTAGTAGTTAATTATAACGCTATAATTTTAATTGAATAGGCGAATGTGCATTTTTAAGTATAAAAATAATTAAAACTACTGTACTGTATTTTTGGAACGAGTGAATATTAACGTCGCACTCTTCAGCTACATGAGGGGGCTTTTGGCAATGGATCACCTTTTGAACCATGGTCAAGTGACGTGGACGACACCTGACTGGCACCCTCTTCTCTAACTACCACACCACACCAACAGAAGGAATATTCTACCAATACTTAGCAGGAATATTCTTTGAAATCCCACAATTTATTAGCTCAAGCAGTTAAATTTTCTGAAGTGAAGTATTTTGTTTATGTATATCCCTTAATTTCAAATGTAGTGATCCAAAAAAAATATTGTATGAAAAAAACTGCAGTAAATCATAATGCTGTTGGATAAAGTATTAAAGTGCATTTCTCCCCTACACAGCAGGTCTTACAAAAGCTCTAATAAAGCTGGAGTTATGGTAGCTAGGCATTTGTGTGTGCCAACTTTGCTCTATCGTTAACTTTCTTGCTTTATGTTTTTATTGAATCGTCATTATAATTTAATAAACGGCGTTGCCTTTGCGAATATTACAATTTTTAACATAAAATAAATACACAGAAAGTAATGATAATAACATTATACTTTCAGATAAAAAATTATTTACACTATTGTAAGCGTTCATTACACGAAACTTTTATTAATGTGTTATTTTTGCTGAGCAGAGATCAGCTTAGGAAGGTATTTTTCAAAAAATCGACCCTCTAGAGTGTTACGGGGAGTTATAAAATAAATAAAAAAAATCCTTTTTATCAGCTATTAGATCACGTACTTAAAATTTAACAAAGGTGTTTTTTTCTCTCTCTCTTTTGTTTAGTTGAGCTGCGCAAAGCTTTTTTTGTTTAATTTGCAATTCACGTAAATTAACTCATTAAAAACTTCTTTATCCTTCAATCTGTGTTGTTTAATTTTTTTCAGTTCACCCGTGCGAAGAACGGGTATACCAGCTAGTGAGTATCTTATATATATATATATATATATATATATATATATATATATATATATATATATATATAAACCACATAATTTAGAATGGTATCTTTTTATGGGTTTCATATTCTAGGTTCTAATTTTCACAATTTATCTCCTTCTGATTTGTTGGAACTGTTTAACTATTAAATCATCATTTTTCAACTTTTTGAAATACGTATGTAAATGCCTTCTATCGATTCTAAAATAAATTTAGACCAGTGGTTCAAATATAAAGATTTGAATTTCCATAGTCACAATGTGTGTGCTTTTAAAAATCAAGAATCTTGCAATACACGATAATTTTAATGAAAAGGAAATTTATTGTCAATTAAGCGGACGATAATATATTACTAAAATTATAACTACGATTTGGCAATTTTTTTAAATTTAAATTGGAATTCATATTTGACGAACGTTTCACAAATTCATTATTTAAACTTGCTTTTGTAGAGTTGCATTAAAAATAATTTGCTTATTAAATATGCTGTGAGCTGAAGTGTATAAGCAATTAAATTATATGTGAATAATTTTAATCCTTTTCCTTTTACTAACAATTATATCTTTACGAATTATAAAAATTGCAATACTAATTGAGTATTCGGGGGATTGTTATATTTTGTGGATGCATTTACTCTTAACTCGTTGAATTCATCCAGAACAAGTAACATATAATTAAAAAAATTAAGTCAATTTCTTCTTTGGTCAACAAAGAAAAAAGTTTTATTTTATAATGAGAGAAGTTATAGACCACCATCCGTTTCATAAATTAAAAACGAAAAAATAAATAAATAACTATAAAAAGCGAATAAATAGTAACAAATAAAAATAATTGATGCAATTTTTGCTCAAGTACAGCAACTGAATGTTACACAAACTCAAAACAAACACAGCTTGTTGCCATCCCGCAAAAGCTAAATACAGTCGATGAGATTGGTAAAAGGTACGAGAATAAAACTAATTACACTCATGTCCATAAATTAAGGATAATTCAGAATCACACAGAAATTGAAATCTAAAATAAAAATTCACAAGCGCTTTAAAATCCTTTCAGTGCAATAACCGCACAGTTATGGCACAAAGGAAGCATTTGGATGATTTTTTATGTGGTAGAATTATTGGACGACTGGAATGTGGACGTACCCAACTGGAAGTATCCGAGGAACTTGGAATCACCCAGAGTGTCATCTCCAGGCTTTGGCAACGATTCCAGGATGATGGTAATGTGAGTAGATGTTACAGCACAGGTCGCCCCCCAGTTACAACGACGAATGAGGACCGGTATTTGGCAGTTGCTGCCAAAAGAAACAGACGGAGAACAGCATCAGATCTGTCTCGCCAGCTCTCTTCAGCTACCGGTACGACAGTTTCAAGGCAGACCGTGTACAGACGCTTAGGGCACATTGGTCTATATGCTCGTAGTCCTGTCAGATGTGCTCCACTTACCGCAACTCACTGTCGCCTGCGATTAACCTGGAGTAGAGAGCATGCATTGTGGACACCACAACAGTGGTCTTGTGTGATGTTTTCCGACGAGTTCAGGTTTAGTTTGCAGTCTGATTCTCACGTGACTTTAATATGGAGAACGCCAGGTACCCGTTACCACCAAGAGAACACCATTGAACGACACCGTTACGGTGGTGCAGGATGGCTCGTTTGGGGAGGAATTATTCTTGGTTCCAGAACTGACCTGCATGTTCAGAGTGTAACGATGACAGGCCACATCTATCGGGATGTCATTTTGGAACAACATGTACTTTTTTGTTTCGGGGCGCCACGGGTGCTGAATTTCTGTTTATGGAGGACAACGCCCGTCCTCACCGTGAAAACATTGTAGACGAATGCCTTCAATCGGAGGATATCACCCGTATGGATTGGCCAGCATACTCACCGGACTTTAATTCAATAGAGCATGTGTGGGATATGCTTAGCCGACGAATTGCAGCCCGTCAACCCCCTCCCACCTGTCTACCGGAACTTCGGAGGGCATTGCTTGATGAATGGTGTAATGTTCCCCAAGATCAGACTGACAATTTGATACTCAGCATGCCTAGGCGTTGTAAGGCCTGTATTGCATCGTTTGGGAGACATACTCCATATTAACCATCATACTAACCATGTTATACTGTTTTCTGTAAATAGGTTCTTTTTTGAAATTTGCTCTAGGGAGTGTAAAAATCGCAATTTTAATTATGTCCAACATATAGCATCTTTTTTTGCTCTTTACCTTGTGAAGGTCCCTAGGGACCTCACTTTTGAGAACGAGAATAATTTTGTGAGTCACAAAGAAATCAGTAGCCATTTTTATAAATAACTTTCTTTATTTGGTTATCTTTCTCAAATAGAATCAAAGACTTATTAACAGTTACTTCTAATATTATGAGGTTTTAAAGATAATATCCTTTAAATTAACTCAATTAATTAATGATCTAATTAATTAATTTATTAAATAACGATCACGCAGAAATTACCACGATAAGAGATCCCAGAATTATATTTAATAATGCTCTTATTGAACATTTAACTTTAATTTGACTCTTAAAACTTAATGAGACTTTAAAGTCAAAATAATATTTACCACTCAGGATTCTCAATTCTTCATGAGATTAGAGAATTATTGACAACAATAAGACTTCAATTCAAATTCACTATAACTCTATGTTTCAATATCAATCTCCTACTGCTTTAACTTTACTATTTCGTTTGACTTAAATACTGAATCTAATCTGCATAACAAGGAATCCTGTCCGCTTTTGGAGTTGATTGGAAATAGGTAAATTAAATTTCCCTAAAAGGTCGTTTCAGAAGGTTTAGTGATAAAGTTCCGTATAGATTCGTCACAATCCCCTCCAAAAAGAAAAACGGGATTTATTCGAAGGGACTCATATGTCCCGAAAATAAACGTGTAACCACATCTTTGTCTTACAGCACCGACGATAATAATTTCTAACTGTATATTACTGAAACATCTTCCGTAATGAAAAATGACAAAATTAAATTTAGAATTAATTGCCAAACCTCATAATATTTTACAAGTTTAAATTAATCCCTGCACTCTATCCATTTGGCTAAGGGGGCGTGGGAAAACCACCCTAGTGGTGGCAAAAAAAAACCAAAGCCCCATAGAGTATGACTTATTCATTATACAAAAGAAATACAATCTTCTGTGGCACTGGAACAACGAAGACTCGGGCTTCACCTGAAAGATTGATATCCATTTGAGAAGTAGGTAAAAGCAGACATGAAGTTATACATTTGTTACATGAATGTCATATACAATAAATATCTGGTTCCTTTGCCTTCCCATTCGAAAAACTTGATGCGCTAGTTAGTGTTAATGGTTAATCTATCTAACTTCGCCGCGCTCCCGAGCACCAGATGTGAAACAAAACATACATAGAAACACACATAGCATATAATAATAATCAATTTGTAATAAACAAATAACACAAACAACCAAATGAATGTCGCATCTTAGCGAAGTCATACATCGGAAGTAAACAAATGCAAAATTTACAGATGTTTTCTCCAAAAAATACAAAAAACAACAACAAAGTCGTTTTTTCTGGTATAGAAAAAAAAACACACACAATGCAGTGTCCACTTTTTGTCAGTCTTCTTAATTTTAGAGTCCGCCCGTGACTTGCTTTAATTGCAAAAAAATTCTTCATTTGTTCGCATTGTGAAGATAAAGAAACAACAATACAACCTGGATTTTGTCTGTTAAATCTATGCACTGGATCTCCATTCAATGCTTCCATACTGAGGCTTCTTCTGCGGAATGTGCTGCCAGGTATGCCGTTGATTTCGATGTTGCTGATCTCCTCAGGAATTCCGTCTTTTTCTTGTATACGGCTCCGTAGATAAGTATGGGCAAAGGTCTCCTTGTATTGGTTTGATTCGACCGGACTGGTTTCTCCGCTTGTTCGTTGCGTCTTCTCGTTGTCTCTCTGGTCTGACGGGTCTGGTTATCACGTCCACTAACTTCCATTCGGGATCCACCTATAGTCGTAGCAGTCCCAGATCAGGCAACTTTGATGGACCTGCAATGGACTCTACCCTGGTGAAGAGGTATTATGTTTTTGAAACTTATAATTCTTGGACGAGAACGAGGAAGGGATCGACCTCTTGACTCCTGCCCTTGCTCAGGAGCGCGTCTTTTCCGGTCCTTGATGATCAGATCCTTGTCGTGATCTCTTCTTACATATCTTGGATCGTTTTAAAGCTTGGTCCTTCGACGCAGTACTATTAATTTTTTTACGTTTATTTCTGGGGATCCCTCCAATTTTCCTCCTGTCTATGCCGGGTATTAAAACGATTGTTTTCATGAGGGCCTGAACTTCTAAATCCTCACCTCGAACCTCTGATTTGTCTATGCATAAAAACGTTCTTCGTATTTATCAACGATTTGTAGGAGATTGGCAGTATTTCGTGGATGTCTAACTTCGACATAAATCAAAATTTGAGGTTCTAATCGACTAACGACGTGATCTATTAATTTTTTCCTCCGACATTTCTAGTTTAAGGACTTTGGCGAATTTTCAACAATTCATAAATAAAGTCCGAAGGCTGTTGATCTCGTCTTTGTGATGAGGAATAAAATCGCGTTTCTAGTTCTGACCTGTTTCTGACCACGGAAATTGTTCCGACAATGCCTGTTTTAAGTGCGCGTAGTCTGTTGTCTTATCTTCAATGACTCTATAACCTAGAACTTCGAACCAGTCGGGTGCCGTCCTTTGAGATGACCTTTCAAGTAAGCACATGCCAGTTGTGCAGGTATCTCATAATACGCGAGATTATGATCAATATTCTCCAAAAAATCATCTATGTTCTCAACTCCCGAAAAATATTGTTCCGAATGATTCTAAAACTGGATCCGACTCTATTCTCGGGAGTTTATACGTTAAGTGCCATTGTGAGTCCTAGGGACCTCACTTTGAGAACGAGAATAATTTTGAGTCACAAAAGAACCAGTAGCTATTTTTATAAATAACTTTCTTTATTTGGTTATCTTTCTCAAATAGAATCAAAGACTTATTAACAGTTACTTCTAATATTATGAGGTTTTAAAGATAATATCCTTTTTAAATTAACCCTAATTAATTAATGATCTAATTAATTAATTTATTAAATAACGATCACGCAGAAATTACCACGATAAGAGATCCCAGAATTATATTTAATAATGTTCTTATTGAACATTTAACTTTAATCTGACTCTTTAAAACTTTAATGAGACTTTAAAGTCAAAATAATATTTACCACTGGATTCTCAATTCTTCATGAGATTAAATTATTGACAACAATAAGACTTCGAATTCAAATTCACTATAACTCTATGTTTCAATATCTATCTCCCTACTGCTTTAACTTTACTATTTCGTTTGACTTAAATACTCTGAATCTAATCTGCACAACAAAGGAATCTGTCCGCTTTTTGGAGTTGATTGGAAATAGGTAAGGGTGGTAAATTTCCCTAAAAGGTCGTTTCAGAAGGTTAGTGATAAAGTTCCGTATAGATTCGTAGCAATACGTAAC